>JAJHJA010000355.1:0-82926 GCA_021202915.1 Heliconius himera
TCTTAATAGGAACGGAGTGTCTCAACACTAGTTCCCTAGATTCCTGCAATAAACGGGATACAGAGTGAAGTAAAAAAAATTGTAGAAGTAATTAACTACATATACATTTATAGAATAGAATAGATCAATATTTATTGAAGTGATAAGAAATGTGTGTCACATACATATCTTGTATTGGATGTAATGACATGAATATAAATAGTATAAATTTGCAAATAAAATTGGAAAGTATCGTTAAAGATTCATATCATTCGAATAATTTGAATAATACTCTTTATAGCGATATTGGTATTTTTTTTTGTTGAAATATAATCTTTCTTATGAATAAATAATATATGAACTAGATATTTAATTTATTTAATTGTAATACAAAAAGTCTATAGATGGATATGAACCCGCACCTCTTGAATATCATCTTAGTGCTTTACGTACTTCTTGGTATGTCTAAGCAAAGTTTTATCTATTAATCTTATAAAACGAAAGTGTTTATGCGGTTGTACGTGCTAGTCTCGGGAAGAACTAACTGAACTTGGAGCTACTAATTCAACGGAACTTGAGAACTTTTATCTGATACTCCAATTAAACTAGCGGCTTTAATACCAAATTTTGTCCCTTTTTAAAGCATTTATTTTTTAGAATTTAACCACAAATGTATAGTTTTCAGTGAATTCATTTTTTCCAGAACTGGCACTATTTGTAGCTAGCTGCCAAATTTCATAATTCAAATAAATAAATAAAAATGTAACACGCTTTTATTATTTATTAAGTGTTATATCTCTTCTCTAACTCTAGTAGTTAATTTATTTTTAACTTTTTTGTTCATTTTATTAACAAACAATAAAAGCTTGTTCTTAAAAAAGTTGTGTTCTTTTTAGTATTTTTAATTCAAAGATCGAATTTTTGATCGAATTTAACGAGCCAAAATTCCAGAGTTACGGAGTTCCTATGGCCACCTTCCAGCTCCATCATCAAACCCTGGTTACCATTTAGTATCAAAGTACACGTCAAGATGAATCAAACGAGCTCAAACTTAATGGGATTGCGTCGTCTAATTACGGAGTTCCTATAGCCACCTACCAGCTCCATCATCAGTTTAACTCCGTCATAATAATATCGCATTGTCATCCGATTTATACCGCTTTATACGGGACAGGTGTAAGTAAATAAAAGCTTGTAAAAAATATGCTTTTTGCTATATAATCGGCCATATCTTTTTGTAAAGTAAATGGAAAAAAAACGATTTTTGCTGAAAATCGAGGGACCGTAGATTTGAGTATATGATTTGAATTTCAATTCGATATCTCCAAGCGTTCAGACGGACAGACAGACGGAACAAAAAGTTTTTTCTTAAGAGGTACGGAACCCTATGTACGTGGGACTTGAACCTACTCCTCGTGGATACTGTCTAAATCTGATCAATAAAGATTAACGTTTCTTGCAACTTGAAAGTAGATAGCTATCCCACAAAAAAATATTGTGCACAAAAAGTTCTCGTTTCCCCTTAAAAATGACATTTATTTAAATTGTTTTGACATTTCTTTGCCCTTTATAAGAACTGTTTCATGCTAACTTAATCGTTCAGAAGTATTATTAGACAGAAAATTAGTGGTTCAGGTCAAAAAAATCTAAAAAATGGAAGAAATTTCATAATAACAGTTTAATTTACAAGGTCCTCTCTATTTTTAAAACATTTTTAAAGTGTTATTCCACACTTAGGAAAGAATTTTTTTATACGTTTTCTAAATAAGTAAGGTTCTCTCTATATTTATGTAGGTTTTATCTGCGGCTTCGCCCGCGTAGTCAATTTCAAATAACTACACATTCTAATTGTGAGGGATAACTTTACAGCTGGTACAGTTGGTGCCATAATGGCATATCAATTTAGTCTTTCTCCTAAATGGACTATCCTACAAAAAGATTTAGTTCAAATAGAACCAGTAGTTCCTGAGATTAGAGCGTTCATAGATATAAGTGGGACTGGCGTAAAACAAGCACCATAAAACTCAACGTCTTGAAGTGGCAAGCGTCGTACATCGTTTAGCATTACAAAGCTTACAATAGTGTTACTTATGTGAAACTTATCATTAAGTGAACGCAAATTGCAACACATCAGCTGGATTTTTATTTTTTTAGCTTCACGCTGTATCCCGCATATAGTATAGTGTAGGCATGGATATAGGGAAACTTGTATAAAAAATTGGACATAACAGGATTCAAGCCTCTTCTTTGCCTTGACACCAGAGCAAAGAAAATGGAAATATGAATTTAAGTAAATATTTCATCTCCTCGAATGGGGATCGAACCCACAACCAGTCGATTTTACAGTCACACTTTGTGCCCCTGCGCCACGATTGGTCTTTCGTTTACCAAAAAGTTGTTAATATATTTATTAATACTATATATATACTTGTAGTTAATAATAAATAGTTTTAAAAAAACGAAACATCTAAATATGGCAACAATCCATATTCTCGATCCCATAGTCTTTGTTACCATGGGAAAGGAGAACAATGGCAGCCTCTATTCTAGTCTACTCTAGTGTTTTTGCGCTAATTGGCAAAAGAGACTGTCACAGTTAGTAGGCACTCGGCGTGATAACGTGTCTGCTTCTCACAAGGACGCTCGAGTGTCGGCAAAAGGAACCTATTATGGTACTTTTGTTAAGTATTTTAATATAGTACTAATAAAATAATAACAGCGTTAAGGATCCCCTAGATTTTTTTTGATAGATTGAGTTGCGCTAACCTAATACGCAAGTTTTGCGTGGCGTAACTCAACGCGTCGGTTTGTCTTGCCAGAATATTTTCTGTTTTTCAATCTTATAGACTAGATAAGTTGAGTTCTGCTATGCAAAATATAAGGATTGAGTAAATGAATTCCTTGTTTATTATCTGAATTAGAAATCGAACCCATTATCATCGTATGTGCGGTACAGCGTGTGACTGTAAGTCACACGCTGTACCGCTGCGCCAAGATGACCTCAATTATAGTAGTCTAATTATATTATTTTAATGATATTAATTTAAGTAATTGTATATTTAATCTTTTTTTTTAAATATATTTTGTGAACTTTTTAAGTGTTTTTTTTTTACTTATAAAATTTGTATCACAGAACTTTTATAATATTAATTATGTATTGTGTAAGTTTTTAACAATGAATGAAAGGATCCAGAACAGATCATAAAATAAATGTGATAGTTTCATTTCATTGTCTAGGAAGTTTGGACGGGATCAAAGAAACGATTTCATTTCATCATCATACATTCATGTTCATATTTTTTTATGAAATTTCATGAAATATTTTATCACACAGAAAATATGAAAAATACTATTAAATGATTAAGTTTTTGTTTTATGTGAAACATTTTTTAATGTTCACTCAGTATCACACATACAACAAGGTAAGCAAAGGGAACCTATTCTAAGACAGACCGTTATCGATTCTTCGCTTTATTTTCGAGATAGTGTTGAGTGGCGCCGCTCTGTTTTAGTACCAAGGCAAGGAAATGAGAATCATTCATTCCCCAGAGTAAGAATCGAACCCACAACCCAGCGGTTGTGGGTTCGACACTGTTCGACTGCGCCACGATTATTGAGGGCCCATTAATAACTATAAGAGAATTTTACTTTATTACAATAGCAATATTTATATATTTTTTTTCTCTATACATCGCTCGCCCTCGGTAGAGCAGGGTAGAGAGGAAGAGAAATAGAGACGCGTCTCTCCATTTTCATGTCACTAATTACTAGACCAAGGAAATATTATCCTTAATTATTATATTACTAGAGGGCGCGCGCGGCTTCGCCCGCTTATTGGAGTGAATTCTAAAAAAACCACGAAACACGTGTTCAATAAAATATTTTTAACAGTCTGATTTTAATTTTTTATAAAAATCGGTGGCAATTTAAAGATTTTTCCATATAAACTTTTAACCCCTTATTTGAACCCTTAGGGGGTGAATTCTTAAAAACCATGAAACACGTGTTCAATGAAATATTTTTAAGAGTCTGAATTTCAAATTTTATAACAATCGGTACAGATAAAAAAAAATCCATACAAACTTTCAACCCCTATTTCATCCCTTTAGGGTTAAAATTTTTCAAATTCCATTCTTACTGGATGTCCAGAATATGAAAATAAACGTCTGCCCAAATTTCCCGTTTCTACCATCAGCGGTTACGGCTCTGCGTGCATCTTACCTCAGTCAGTCAGCAAAAGGTCGTGGCGCAGCGGCACGAGGTTTGACTGCAAAACCGACTGGTTGTGGGTTCGATTCCACTCGAGGAGATGAAATATTTACTTAAATTTATATTTCCATTTCTTCGCTCTGGTGTCGAGGTTAAGCGCGGCGTTGAGTTCTGCCACTCAACACGCAAGGCCTCCTCTGCCTACCCTGCTGTGTGCGGGATACAGCGTACAGCTAATTTAATTTTTATAATTTTAATTTTAATTATTATATTTCGTTGTAAATAAACTTTTACTGAATCATAAAATTAACTAAGCAATATGAGATGAGAGTTAAGGCCGTCGTGGCGCAGCGGCACCGTAAACATTATGGTTGTAGGTTCAATTTCCACTCAGTGGACTGAAATATTTTCAATTCCTCTAAGTAGAAAGAAGACAAAGCGCTCGGTTCCGCTACACAACACGCCACGTCCAATTTTTTTCGTAAAGTGAAGACCGTAGTGTCTGAACACTCTCGGCCTGTGACTATTACCAGCGTGAAGCTATAAACAATTATTTCTTTAATTAAGAAACAAAATAATAGTAAAAACCCATAATCTTCGCTCAACCTCAAACGTCAAACGAACCCACATCTACCTCACACATTCGCTTTCATTCACTAATCTCGGGGGAGCGAAAGCTTTGAAGTCAGATACACCTTCAGTTTAAATATTTTTATTTCACCTACCGGTGGTTGTAAATGGAGGATCCAGTTGGTTCTATATTATAAGGGGTCGCACCCCATTGCCAAGGTCCTCAGCTGTTGCGCCGATCAATACCACGCGCTATGGGGTCCGCCCACGTCATTTATTTGACTAACTTTATCTGAGTATATCTGACAGAGTATTTGACATAAACCTATATGGTGTATATATATTCTATATTAATACTAGAGGGCGCGCGCGGCTTCGCCCGCTTATTAGGAGTGAAATATTTTTAACAGTCTGAATTTCAATTTTTATACAAAACGGCGGCAATTTAAAGATTTTTCCATATAAACTTTCAAACCCTTATTTGAACCCTTAGGGGGTGAATTCTTAAAAACCATGAAACACGTGTTCAATGAAATATTTTTAAGAGTCTGAATTTTAAATTTTATAAAAATCGGTACAGATTAAATTTTTTTTCCATACAAACTTTCAATCCCTATTTCATCTCTTTAGGGTTGAAATTTTTCAAATTCCTTTCTTAGTGGATGTCCAGAATATGAAAATAAACATCTGCCCAAATTTCACGTTTCTACCATCAGCGGTTACGGCTCTGCGTGCGTCTTACCTCAGTCAGTCAGCACAAGTCCTTTTATATATATAGATAGACTAGAGGGCGCGCGCGGCTTCGCCCGCTTATTAGGAGCGAATTCTAAAAAAACCACGAAACACGTGTTCAATAAAATATTTTTAAGTCTGAATAAAATTTTTTATAAAAATCGGTGGCAATTTAAAGATTTTTCCATATAAACTTTCAACCCCTTATTTGAACCCTTAGTGGGTGAATTCTTAAAAACCATGAAACACGTGTTCAATGAAATATTTTTAAGAGTCTGAATTTCAAATTTTATAAAAATCGGTACAGAATATTTTTTTTTTCCATACAAACTTTCAACCCTTATTTCATCCCTTTAGGGTTAAAATTTTTCAAATTCCCTTCTTAGTGGATGTCCAGAATATGAAAATAAATATCTGCCCAAATTTCACGTTTCTACCATCAGCGGTTACGGCTCTGCGTGCGTCTTACCTCAGTCAGTCAGCACAAGTCCTTTTATATATATAGATTATAAAGCTGAATTTAATATTTGTTTTTGTCTAATTTTCTAGGAAGGCTATATTGTATATTATTTTTCTTCGCTAAGGTAAGAACACATGGCTCAATAATCGCTTGGTCTCTTACATACAAATTCTTGTACGATTGCCTAAGATATTTAAATAATGCATGACTTAGTGATCACAACGCTTAGACGGTTACCAAGGAGAGTGGGTTCGAAGCTCGCTACTATGAAACATTTATACGTTTTCTAAAATTAAATAATAACAATGTATTAAAATTCAATTTAAAACATTAACTTCACAGGCTTTAAACTCACAGGCAGTTTTTGGCACATACTCAAAAACGGTAACCAATGGAGCTATGTATGTTTACAGCACGCCGCATACTAATAGCATTTCATTTTCATTTACTGACTCTGGAAGACAAATCACGGCGTTGAGCTCCACCACTGAACACGCAGAGTTTTGAGAATTTAGCGGAAAATGGGGAACACAGTAAATCTTGACACTTCCACTGATCCTGAACCTGCTGTGCGGGAAATACCGTGAAAACTCTTTTTTTAATAAATATTCCTAAAATCTATCTTGAATAATACATTTACCGCTACATCACATATAATGCAAATATTAACTTCATTTAAAGTTATATTGAGCTTTGGAAAGCGCGGTGAAGCAATTAAGCTCTCGAGGGTGGATCAATTAAGGGTAGAGGGTGGAGGGTGGAGGGTAGAGGGTGGCTGTGCACCCAGTGCATATCTCTTACGTTCGATTTGGAATTCATGTTAATATACTTTGTTGTTTTTTGTATCAGAATATTGATTGGAAACTGTTTACATGGGTTTTTTGTTGTGGATTTAGTTTCCACTCATGCGAATGAAGTATCTCCAAATCCTCGCTCTGGTAATAAGATACAAGATAAAGCGCGGCGTTGTATTCCGTCACTCACTCCGATATATACTAATGAATCACAAAAAAATATAAATTTGAACTCACTGTCGTTAGCATTGCCAGAAGCCGGCTCCAGGGTCCAAATCTGCTTCTTCTTCAGACTAGTTCCGTTGGCGTTGATCTTGAACCCGAAGGTCTCTGCCGTTAGATAACGATAGCGGGAGTTGATAAGGCCGATTGTCCACCAGCCTCGCTGTTGGTTCTGCGTGATGATGTCTCCAGCTCCATTCATTTCTCCGTTGCTGTGGCCGTTTAAACCGTTCATGATGTTCTGGAAACAAAAATATTGTGTTTTAATAAAATATAATTGTCGTCGCGCCGCAGCACAGTGTGGGATTGTATGACATAGTGGGTGTGGGTTCGATTCTTACACCGAGAAATGGATTATTTACATTTCCTCGTTCTGGTTACAAGACAAAGTACGTCGTTGACTTCAGTCACTTAATGCAATCGAAAAGTGTACGGCAAGTGGAGTTTTGATATTAGGTTAATGGGTTAAGTAGGCCTGTCTACCCTGTTAAACTAAAAAATATATATTTTTAAATACAGTGTCGTTTTTAACTGTCGTTCTTCCTTAGAAAAAAAGGGGTATCAAACCCATTTATTTCTTTCTTATTTTTCTATTACTCAATATCTCCATAGTATGTTAACTGTAGTAACATAAATAATAAATAAATAAATATATTTTTAAAATGTCTTACAAATCGTTATTCTTTCATAGATGCTTATGGACGGTTGACTGGCTGTCGAGTTATGAGAGAAGACAAAAGGCTAGCGGAAGCGTCACACGCTTCATTTAATATAGGTACCGTGATGTATCTCTTTTAATTATATTAGTTAGTTTGTTAGAACTTATATAAGGATGTCGAGGTAAATTTACTAATATTCGAAATATTTTCATATATAATTTAAAGGCAAGTCGTAGTGCAGGGGCACAAAGTGTGACTGTAAAAGGAACTGTTGTGGGTTCGATCCCTACTCGGGGCGATGAAATATATATGTTACATTTCCATTTCTTAGCTCTGGTGTCGAGGCTAAGCGCGGTGAGTTCTGCCAATCAACACGCATTGCCTCCAAAACTCGGCGAAAGAGGAGAACGGCGGAGAAAGTGGGGAACAGAATGTCTTAACACTAGATTCCCTCTGTCTACCCTGCTGTGTGCGGGATACAGAGTTAAGCTGATTTATTTATTTTATTTAAAGGTTTTATTTAATCAAAGAAAATTGCCGCATATGTCTCGTAAATCAACGGGTTAGATCGAAACTACGTGATTTAATATATATTGTCATTGTCTAGATATAGTATCCGTCTTTAAACGGACTATTTCATAAAAAAAACATCAAATTTGCTTAATTCGACCCATTTCTTCCTAAAATTTAACAATTTACACGAGCAAACACTTCATGTTCATAACATTACTAAAAATATATAATAGGTACTTGTATCTTATCTAAATTTGAATAGCTACCAGTTAGTCACATCAATCATTCTAGAATGAACTATAGGAGAGTCTAGTAAAGTGAAGCAACGAGTACTTTAGCACCGGGCGGTCCAAATTACAGCATCCGTTTAGTTTCCGTAAGAGAATAGGGCCAGTGGAGTCACAAATTAAGATTTAAGAGAGGTGTGAAGATTGTACAAACAATGCTTATTGTAAACAGTATAAATGTCAGAATTGATGAAAGGATATTTTATTATACACTAGCTTTTTACCCGCGACTTCGTCTCAATGGGAATAATATAAGAGTGACTCACATTTTGACACATTCTATCGACCGTATTTGTAAACCGCTCTTAAATCTGAGATTTATCTTGAGAGCGGTCTAGAGATGTCGTTTTCGTTCGTAAATTATGTACCTATGCATGAAAACGACAGTTTAAGATCGATCTCAGTCTTCAGAGCGATTTATAAATAGGGGCCTAAGCGTTCCAGATAATTCTGCCCAAAGGTACACACGCCTAAACCTTTATAAATGAACTACAAAACATTTTTTTTGTCAATTCGAACCACTAGTTTGTGTTTAACCAAATATACTAAACTTTTTAATTTTAGTATACCTTTGTATATATGTATATAGATGTATAAATGGTAATTTAATTTATACATCGTTCTAATAAGCTCGTATAAATATTAATAATTTTCAAAATAGCTTCACCGGTTTCACATTTTAATGTCTATGTTCAAGCGAAATAAAAAAAAACATCATTCTCTCGAATAGGATTCGAATCCACAATCATCATTTACAATCAAAACTTAACTAAAACGGCAGAAATAATGCAAAAAAAAGCAATTACACCCACAACGATACATTATCCACCACACATACCTGTAAACGGTAAATTTTCCGTCTGAGAGGATATTACAGAGCATAGTCCTCAGTAGTTCACACTGACGCATCTAAAGCTCTCTCAAAGGAAAGCTACGCTAAAAGGTGAGCTTTTAGCATTTATATACAAATAATATGGAGATCCAAGTATTCATTATTTGTTAAGTTTCTTTTGAGGTTAAAATAAATGCTCAATTTCGTACTTTTGAGAAACATATGCCGTGTTTGTGTCTGTAGTATGTAATTTGCGGTAGTCGTTGACGTATTCAATTTGACTTGATAGTTATTTAAATATGAAATTATAAATATTTGCTTATGTACTAGAGGCCAGTCGTGGCGCAGGGGCAAAGTGTGTTACTGTAAATCCAACGGGTTGTGGATTCGGTCCCCACTCCAGGAGATGAAGTATTTACTTAAATTTATATTTTCATTTCTTCGCTCTGGTGTCGAGGACAAGCGCGGCGTTGAGTTCTGCCACTCATGCAATGGATCAAGAATTCAGCAGAAAGTGGGGAACGGAGTGCCTTAACTTTAGATTGCCTCTGCCTACCCTGCAGTGTGCGGGATACAGCGTGTAGCTGATTTGATTTTGATTTATTTGCTTATATACTAGCGGCCACCTTGAGGCTTCGCCCGCTTGAACTATGCGAATATTTACTTAATATTACTTTAGAGTATTTAGGGAAGATTGGTTTGGTTATTTTAGTATCGTTGTTTATACACTTAATAAATCTTATTTTAAATCTTTTGAGATGTTAGCCAATCACATGGCTAGCAAAATATGTCATATTTAAAAGAAAAATGTTTAGCTTATTCATCTTTCAATATGCATGAGTAACTAAAATAAAATTTTTCACCACAAACGGTTTTCCTCGCGTTAATCCCGATCCCGCGGGAATTCCGGGACAAAAAGTGGCATATATGTTGCTCCACAAACCCCTTTATATTTCAGTGGAAACACTTTAAAACAAGGTACTATTAATTTACTATGTATTCTAACATTAACGACCATGGACCTTTACTTACGGCCAAGGCTTTTTTACCTTGAAAAAGGTATTATTCATCTAGATTCTAATCAATACCTAATTAGTATACACAGTAGGTAGATTTAACATACCGCGCCTATTTTGACTTCCGAGGTTATTTCATGTGTTCCATATCCTCGGCACTCCTAGCTCTGCCCATCTGCCTTGCACGCTTGGATGAACTAGCGATCTAGTTTTAACTATAGATAAGTGTGTAACCAGCGTGTTTTTTTCGGCTTCACGCAGTATCCCGCATAGAGCAGACATAGAGCAGGGTATGCCGAAGCAGCCTAATGTTAAGACTGTTCCCTACTTTCTTGTTAATGTGTTTATTTCTTTATTTATTTTGGAGATAAATATAATCAGTTAATCAAATGATAATATAATCGAACCCAAAGCCGTCGCGTTTATAACAGTCAATTATTTTTTAACAACTTATATTTGTCGTGTCATAATATATGACACATGTCACAGGATGTACAGAAATACAGAGTGTTATCCTCCCTTTGTTCATAATTTTCCTGTCATTCAAATCTATCCAGATTTTGTAGTTTCCAATAAGGAAAGTGACATATTTAAGTTATAAATACAAATCTCTTTATGAATTCCAAACAATCATGAAGCAAAATATTGTGTTGAGTACCAGCTCCCTCCATGTACGAGAAACAGCCGTCTAATCTGGGTGGAAAATGAGAAAAAAAAATATTTTTTTAGCGGCGGTGCTCAGCTCCGCGCTTTGTCTTATTAGCAAATAAATAAAAATAACTCATTCCATCTCAATCGAATCAAAACCGTCGCGATTCCATTAAACGCTGTACCGCTGAGCCACGACCATCTCTTATATCATTGTATAAATCAATTGCCATATAAAAAAATCTCATAAAAATTTCAATCTCCCTTCAAAACAATATAATTATAATGACAAACATGTCAAACCAGAGTGTTAACTAAATTAATATAATGAATGAGCTCGAAATGATGTAACGCCTTTCAACAAAGGCGGGCGTTGCCTTTGACCTACCGACCTCGCGGCGTACCGTGACGGTGCGCCTGCGCATTGTACCTTCTCATATATGATTAAATAGGATCTTCTATGGGATTTTAATGTAATTTTGTAGAATAATTACAATTTTTGACAAAAAAAATCGACTTCTTTCATCAAACCACCCCTGAAGCGCATCCTTACCAATAAAAAAAGATTCATCGAAATCAGTTGTCGTGATATCGAGTTATACGTCCATTTGTCGCGCACATGCATTAATGCAAATTTAAAACTTATGTGATTTTCCCCCCACTTTCTCCACTCTCCAATATATTATTGGAGATATTTCGTGTTGTACGGACGGCGAAACTCAACACCGCGCTTACCAGAGCGAGAAAATTAAGATATTAAATATTTCATTTCCTAGAGTGGACGTCGAACCCACAACCGGTCTCGTTTACAGTCGCATGCCTGAGCCTTTGCGCCACGATGCCCTCTGAAGTGTAAACAAAGCTCCAAGCGATGACTAGTATTTTTTATAAAATCTTTTAAATACTTAAAGTGGGACAATAAAATTATTTAAAGCGAATCAAAACTTGTTTGTTTGCGTTTAGTGCTATCAAGTTTCCTGCAGTGTATTATTGGAACGAGGATAAAACACCACACGATAGGGTTTTATATGCCACTAGCGGCCCGCCCACGGCTTCGCCCGCTTAAAATACATGATTATTGATTTAAGCAGAATTGATTGACAACTATAATAAAATAAAATAAATAAATAAATCAGCTTCACGCTGTATCCCGCACATAGCAGGGTAGGCAGAGGGAACCTAGTGTTAAGACACTCCGTTCCCCACTTTCTGCCGAATTCTTGAGGCATTGCTTGTTGAGTGGCAGAACTCAACGCCGCGCTTAACCTCGCCACCAGAACGAAGAAATGGAAATATAAATTTAAGTTAATATTTCATCTCCTCGAGTGGGGATCGAACCCACAACCAGCTGGTTTTACAGTCACACTTCTTGCCGCTGCGCCACGACTGGCCTTGTTTACTTTATTGTATAAAATATTGTATAATAGTGCTTCAAAAATATATATTTTTATCAACAGTCATATAATCAAGACGTTTCGAATGTCATTCTTTAGCCAGGGTCATACCAGCGCGATTTCTATATAACATTCGCTGGCAAGCTAATGCCTTGAGTTCATTCAAATGACGATAACTTTTTTTTTAATGAACCGATTTTGATGAACCAAACTTTAGAACCTAAATTGAGTTAAAACAAAGCAATTGGTGAAATTTTCAAGTAAATCGGTTCAGTAGTTTCAGAGAAAAATGCGGACAACAAAATGTCGACAGACAGACAGACAGACAAGAAATTCAAAAAAAATCTTTTTGCTTTCTATTAGTCTTTTTAAGTATCCCTCTATCCATTTCAGTCAAAATTACTAAATGTACAGACAAAATATTTTTACTGTCTTATTATATATAGAGATTACCTAAATTATACTTATTAAATTCTAATTTGAATTTGTAAATAAGTAAGCTATATATCCTATAATTTGAGTAGTAAGGTAGAAAGATCTTTAAATATTTTTTTTAATTTCACGCTATATTTGCAGGTACAGGGAACCCAGGAACCTAGTGTTACGTATTGTGGTGTAATCAGTGTAGATAATCTACATGAATATGAACCGACAACACGTGTACAGCCAGTGACCGTCTACTGCGCCACGACGCCATTATTTTTTTTAATGAACTTGCCGATGTACCTATCCTGCATAGATATAGCAAGGTAGGCGAAGGGCACCTAGTGTTAAGACACTCCGTTTCCCACGCACCACCGAATTTTAGTCATCTTGCTTGGAACTGGAACGTGAAACTCAACTGTAGTTTATCTTGACCAGGGCAAGAAAATGTAAACATAACATTTCTTTGGTCTGTCGAATCGAACCCACGACCGTCCGGTCTCGGCAGTAAAATTATTTATTAATAGTAAAAACACAATATACAAATATTATATTACTCTATTTGAGCTTACAACGATCTATTATTAAACACTCACAGACAGACACAATAGAAGGGACAAACAACATGTCAGACTCAATGAACAATCGCTAATAGATATACATAAACAAAGTACGTAATATCATGTAATGTTAGTTTATATAAGCATTTAAATACAAAATTTGTGTTTTTTTTTGCTTCCCGCTGTATCCCGCCCATAGCAGGGTGGTCAGAGGGAACCTGGGTACCTAATGTTATGACACTGCGTTCCCATTAGGACAATTTCGTTCGACAATTTCCGCCGAATTATCGAGACATTGCGAGTTGAGTGGAGGAACTCAACGCAGCTCTTTGTCTTGTTACTACAGCGAATAAATAAATTTTTAAAATAATTTCTTCGAGTGAGAATCTAACCCACAAGCTGTTGCCTTTACAGTGGCACACTTGTGCCTCTGCACCACAACTGATCCCCAATTTTTCTACATTTCCCTAAATCAGAGTAGAACCTACATTCATCTCAAACACTGAACTAGTGTGGCGTAAATATTCAAGTACATACATGCATACATATATTTCCTTATATCTAAATATCTATTAATTATAAACACCAGCGGTATAATAACTCTTTACGAGGTATGAAAGTAAGCGGTTTGTTGCACTAAACTAAACTGAACTGTTATTTTAGACTCCCGTTAGCTCTCGGCTGGATGACGAATCGTTTTACAAAGATTTAAGTCGATTTCTATGCAAATAGCTGGACCATTTCTTCGTCTAAGGAAGTTTAGTGAAAAATAATTACAATAACTGCACACAGCAGGGTAGGCAGAGGGAACCTAGTGTTAAAAAACTCCGTTCCCCACTTTCTGCCGAATTGTGGAGGCGTGCGTATTGAGTGGCAGAACTCAACGCTGCGCTTAACCTCGAGACCAGAGCGATGAAATGGAAATATAAATTTAAGAAAATATTTCATCTCCTCGGGTGGGGATCGAACCCTCAACCAGTCGGTTTTACACCTCGTGCCGCTGCACCACGACTGGCCTCTCAATAATTATAATAATCAGTAGATTAAAATAAAATCATGTTTAAGCAAATATGTTGTGTGTAATTAATTATTATTTATATATACGACTGTGAACGCGACAGTTGCGGGTTTGATTTGCACTAGGAGAAAACAAATATTCTTATTTACACGGTCAAGTAACAAGAAAAAACGCGGCGTTTAGTTCCACGACACACACAACACGAAAACCTTCGAAAGTTATGCGGAATGTGAGGAACAGAGTTAACAAAAAGTAAAAAAGAGACAATTTTACCTCTTACACTAGGTTCCCTCTGCCTCTTTCTAACTACCCTCCTATATAAGAGATACAGCGTGAACCTAAAGGAAATATAACTTTAAAATCTTAAAATATTATTAACCGAATATTCTAGATTTAACTTAGACATCTGGATACAGTGTTTATTTCAATACAACACATGTTAAGTTTACGGCAACAATAAATACGCGGTTGTTCGCGGGGGATGGTCGTTGAACTCCGTCTCTCCCGAAGTAATGCTGCATTGCAGATAAAAAATTAGGGGAGTGACTAAATTGAATTTTTGGCAAGTGCGAGTTCGAGACGCGGCGTCTGGCTTCCTTTATAAAGGAGTTGTCAATCTAAGGCAGGGGTTCCCAACTTTTTCTTGATCAAGGACCATTTTTATATCATTCTTGGTAGCAGGGACCACTATACATGTAGGTATAATAAAAAATAATTGTGATAATCAAACAGAAACTTCACCATCCCCAGTCATTAAATTTAAATCTTTAGGCTTCTGCGGACCACTGGTTGGGAACCATTGATCTAAGCTATACAGACAAACATCTATATGTGGCATTTCGTTTTATATATTTACTTGGAAATAATGAATTTAAAATTGTAGCATAATTTATGAGTATTTGTACTTAGTGGCTTCAGGGCGTCTTTGGAGGTGGTTTTATTATTTATATTCAAAATTGCACTTTTTTCTTTAAATTGTATATACGATTTTTTTCTTAATCAGCTTCGAACCGATGAACATAGTTATAATGCTATAGTGAAAACATTAATTAAGATAATATCGATTTCCTGCTGTATGTAAATACATATCAGGGCAGCCAAAGATAACATAGTGCCAAGAATGAAACACTCCGTTTTCCACTTTTCACCCAAATAACTACGTGATTAAGAAACGATACTCAACGACGCGCTTTTGTACAAATGAAATAACTGCTTCTCGCGAGTCCTCAGACTCTCTTGTATTACACCACGACAGGCTCATATAAAATCAATTTCAAAAAGAAGACAAAGTCATAGCATGTATAATAGTATGCATTTTCATCTCGAATGTATGGACTAAATCGAATGTAGCTCTCAAAGGGCGGCGCTACAAAAGCTCGCAATCTTATCGACTGTAATGAAGAACAATGCTTTGTGCGTATAAATAACTGTAATATTTTGATAACGAAAATGTACGCTTATCTATTTCTGCTGAAACTTTGAGTCCGAGCCCCAAATGCGTCACTAAGTGTATAATCTCTATGTTTATTACGCATATTGCAGAGTAGACTAAAACCCTCCGACACTCCATTAAGACACTCCGTTCTCTACCGCCCAATTTTCAAAATATAGTTGAGTGGCGGAACTCAACGCTGCGTTATATCTTCTCTTATTAAAGAATGCTATAGTACGTGCACTATAAAAGGAGCAGTATGACGTTAGGAATCGTTCGGTTCAAAGGTCTATGAACGCGTAATCTCAGAACATAAATAAACAACGGACGCATCGACGCGTCCAACGGAATTTGCGGTATATCGATTCATATACAAAGAGTAGGTACGTAGACTGCCAGAGCCAGACTGACTATATTACATATATAGTATGGTATGTAGAGGCCAGTCGTGGTGCAGTGGCACAAGCGAGTGGCTGGTAAATACGACAGGTTGTGGATTCGATTGCCATTCGAGGAAAAAAAATATTTAATATTTTTATTTCTACGCTCTGGTGTCGGAGCGCGGCGTTAAATTTCGCTACTCAACTAGCAATGCTTCCAGAATTCGGCGTTAAGTGTGGAGCGGAGTGTCTTAGCACCAACCGTCTGAATAGAAGTATGATATATATATAGGTTCTTGTTAATTGTAAAGAACTAAAAGTTATGTATGACACATTATTTTTTGTGTGTCCGAGATATTTCTAACCGGAGGTAAAGTGGATTACAACAAAATTATGAATACAGCTTAATATATAAATATATTATATAGCCTGTAAGCCTTTCTTTATTGGTTATAGGGATTAATGGACTATAAAAAAGGACCTTTTAATTCGAACCAATAGTTTCTGAGCTTAGCGCGATCCACCAAACACTTCATGTTTATCATTTTAGTATAGCAAAACTCTATTTCTACATATCGGTGAACTTTATGCATATTGCAGGTATAGACAAAGAGAACCTAATGTTATGCTTGTGCTGTCTTTTATGGATTTTGCGTGTAAGAAGGCGGAACTCAACACCGCGCTCAATCTTATGCACTACGCTAGGCTGAGCGCTGGCTAAAAAAAAAGACTATAAAATGACCCACTAATACCAGAACGCGTGCCATAAATCTAATCACTATATTTTAGAAACGTCCCATATCTAACGGTAATACATTTAATAAGGCATACAAGGCAATTAGTCGGGGCTAAGATGCAGCTAAGTGGCGAGTACGACGGAAGTCGGCTATCATCCCGCGTCAAACCGCCGATAGAGATAATGCTGCACGCGAATACATCGTAAATCAACAGCTATAGCTATACTATAATATAATAACTTATATGTTTTGTATTTCTTTTTTTATTGGAGAGCATTTAAGTTATTGTAAAATAAATAAAATATATAAATCACGCTTCACGCTATATCCCGCACACAGAAGGGTAGGCTAAGGGAACCTTGTGTTAAGACACTTCGTTCCCCACTTTCAGCCAAATTATAGAGGCATTGCGTGTTGAGTGCCGGTACTCAATGCCGCGCTTTGCCTCGACACCAGAGCCAAGAAATGGAAGTATAAATTAAAATAAATATTTCATCTCCTCGAGTGGGGATCGAACCCACAACCAGTCGGTTTTACAGTCACATTTTGTGCCCCTGCGCCACGACTGGCCTATATATTGTCAGTTCGATTTCCATTTGGGGTGAATTCATTTGTCATATCGCTCGCTTTAGTAACAGCTTTGAGGGCCGACTCAATAAATAATGTCTCGAAAATTGGGCGAAAAGCATACTTTGAATATCCCCCGAGTGGGAATCGATTCCACAAGCGTCGCGTTTACAGTCAGACACTGTTTCATAGCATCACGACAGCCTCATATTATTAAAAAAATTTCAATAAAAAATTGTTATTTTAGTTCAATAATTTCAGATAAATATTTAAATTAACTATATATAAAATTTAATCTTTAAATCTTAAATGTGCAATTTGCGGCGTTGAGTTCTGCCACTTAACACGCAATGCCTTCAGAATTCGGCAGAAAGTGGGAAAAGGAGTGTCTTACACTAGGTTCCCTCTGCCTACCCTGCTGTGTGCGGGATACAGCGTGAAGCTGATTTATTTTTATTAAATGTGCAATTAAATTTGGAGTAACATAATCTTCTTTGCGGCGGTCGTGACGCAGTGGAACAATATCTGACTGAAAGGCAATTGTGGGTGCAATCCCACTCCAGGGAATGAGCATTTAATTTTTTTTTATTTTTCCCTGCACTAGTAAAAAAGAACAGCGTTAAGTTTCGCCACAACATACAAAGTCGCAAAAATTGGCTTAAAAATGGGGACAGAGTGTCTCAACACTGGGTTCCATCTACCTAAAGAGAAGCTAAAAACCATATAGTTTAAATAACTTCGAATAATTTTCGATAATTTTAATACCGAAATAACTTGAACAATAGGTAGCTTCTTATTATAAAACATTTTATCCAAAGCTCCCACGAACATTCTAAACAAGTTTGCTTCTGCACACTTTGCTTCTTGTTTATGCAGTAAGTCATAATATTTGATATATTTTTATTTTCACGAATATCAAGCGGAGTAATCGGAATCGAATACCAAATCATATTCTAGACTATTTTTGTTTGCGGTTCCGCCCGAGTGCTCAAGAGGAAGTAACTACTAGTTACTAACTAAGGCCCGTATTTATAGGCCGCTCACAACTCTGAGGTCGATCTTGAGATGCCGTTTTCTTTCAAATATTAGATATTATAAAGATAGATATTCTTAAACGATCTCAAAGTTGAGATCGATTTCTAAATACGCTCCTAATGTGAGACAACTTTACATTAAGCCGATTAACGTGTTGTGAATATGAATATATTCACAACCTTCCCCAATAAATTGAAACCGATTCTAATCAGTAGTATCCGGGATAACCGTGCTTACAGCGCAACTAAACAAAGTTTTTAACCTTTGTTCTGTGGTTGGCGAAACTTAACGCTGCATTATGCATAATCGATTCTCATTTGGGGAATTGAACCCTTTATTATTATATCGCTCTTTGGTAACAAGATATCGCGCGGCGTAGACCACCAGTCCAAAATTGGGCAGAAAATGGGAAACAAATAGCGTTGTGGGCGAATATGGGCGTTATAAAATGTGAAGAAAAAATCTAACACAGATTCCCATTTCACATCACTAAGTGAATAAACAAGTGACTTAAAAAAAACACTTTTCCCATCGACGGGAAAAGAAATGAAGTCAAGATGTTTGAAGAGTACTTCAGATTGAATGTGACTGAGTGCCCTACAGGCTGCAGGCTACGGTATATTGTTTATAAGCCCTTTCATCTTGGTAATAGACTTTAATAAATATCTGGTCTACTGTCCCGTGGTTCTCGAGTCTTTGGGCTGGTTGAAGCCAATGAATTAGGACGTATTTTTGGTTATTACTTTAAGAATTTAATTAGGATTGCATTGGCTTTTAATAGTTAATAATTTAGACTAAATAATGCAAAAGGTATTATTTAAATTAACTTATTTAGTTAACCAGGTAAAGCGCGGCGTTGAGTGCCGCTATTTAACATTCAATGGCTTCAGGGCGAGGAACGGAAATGTTGTAATGGGAACAGAGTGTCCTAACACTAGGTTCCACACTTTCCCTCTACATGTATGTCAAAAACATAACAGTTATAACGAATGTGATTTATGTATAACAGTACAAGAAAAAAAAATACTTTGAATATATTAATGAATCAGAATGTCCAAAAAAGATATCTATAAAAATAATTACACTTTTTTTAAAGAATGGTTTATTTTTTAATGGCAGAAATGACAAATAAGCAGCTGACTAGAAAAATATTTTTTTTTCGAGAAGATTGTCGATGATACTGGATAAAAGTCACATAACAAGCAAAAGGAACTATAGGAAGGTGGCATATCAGAGGTTGATCACAGTGGATGAGGCGACAGAGGTATGAAAGGACTGTAGACTTGGCGCATCTTTGTTTTTCCCCGCAGAGAGAGAGAGAGAGAAATTAGAGTTAAGACACTTCGTTCCCTAATTTTCATCTCAATTTTCGTAACACGTGTTGAGTGTTGATACTCAGCGTCGAGCTTTGTCTTAACAGAGTGAGGAAAAAGAAAATAATTAATTGCCTGTGGCAACCGAACCTACAACTCACCCAGTAGGTTCCCACAACAACTACATTGGGTTGAAACAACGAGTAAAATTTAGAAAAAGAAAAGATTTTTTAAAACTTAACCCCCTAATCTCTAAAGCTATATATAGATATTTCGTGATAACACCAAAAAATTGAACAGTTACCCGTTTCCCACGTTAAGTTATCGTATCTGGACCTTAACCCTGGCGTCGCGTGCGCGTGCGCACAAATACAGTGCCGTTAGAGGGGTTCAACGACCCCGCGCCGAGCTTCAGCTCAGCGCTATCTCTACATAAAATGTAAATTAGAAATCATTTTACGTCAAATATAATTGAATATCGATAATATTGTGTTTTTAGAACTAAATATACATACATATGAAAGGTTGTGTTTTGGTATGTTTTGGTGAGAAATAAGTTTAAGTTTTAATATATGCTGGCTGGATGCTGGCTTTATATTACATTCCTATTATATCATGGTAGTATGAAAAGAAAATTATTTCTTATATATCTTTACACCTATACAGGTGCAAAATATATAAATGAAAATATAATATGTAATTTCTTATATAATTACGGAAATAGACATCGAGACATCATTTAATTGGCATGTTGACCGTATACAATACTTACACTTGAGCAAATATTTAAAATATTATTGGTCCTCTTATTTGGTATAATTACTTAATTTATCAACCAGCGCTAACACGGTATCTGGCAGTAAAGGCGACGGTTGTAGATTCGATTTCCACTTGGGAAAATTAAATGTTTACATATCCTCTGGTAACCGCTAACTAAACACAAAGTACGGCGTTGAGTACCGCCGACCCTACAATAAGATCATGAGGCTGCCACCATAATAAAAATTATTTACATGAGCCTAAGTATAGCACAAAATGATTAATTATTAACTTTCAGCCAACCCTGTTTTGCTTAAATTAAAAAAAAATCACAGTAAATTTAAAAAATATACTTTTTAATTTTAATTACAATGAGCACCTAAAACTCATTAGAACCTGTTCCGGAGCAATTCGCGCGTGACAGACGTGCTGATGTGCACCAGAACGTAAAAAAACTTATATTAGTATGTAGTTGGCGAGAGCTTGCTTTACTTTGATATAAGCAATTCCAATGCTAACGACCGACGTGGAATACTTGGCGATGGCTTAAAACTGTAAATATATAAATTGTAAAATATGTTCTAGATACTTATCTTCTTTTTTTTAAACAAAGAATTGTTGTTTATACAATCTGAATAATGCAAAATAAAATATATTCTCCACTCTCCGCCTAATTTTCTTAAAGGAGAGGAACTCAAAGTCACGCTTTTGTCTTGTGACCGTAAATGTATTTATAAATAACAATTCCTTCTCCCGAGTGGGAATCGAACCTAGAGTCGTCACGTTACAATCATACCTGAGGCCCTGCACCATGACGATCTCGATAAAATATTTAGAGAGAAAAAAAACAAGTACGATTATGGATCAATTACATGCTGAGAACATAAATTAGCCTTTAACATGCTTCTAATTGGTGTAAATAAGTAAGTATATGTATAAAATTTATACAGATTCGATTTCAGATAAACGATCATGTATTTTAAAATTTAAAAAAATATTACTAATATGTATTAGGGGACAAACGTGCCACGGTGGCCTCGTAGTGGGAATATTTGAATTATTTTTATTTATCCGTCCTTAAGGCGGCGTTAGGTTCCGTCACTCAACACGCAATGTCCTGATAACTGGCTGGAAAGTGGTACCGAAGTGTCTTAACGTTAGGTTCCATACATGTGCAAAGCTTAAAACTGCAAAACTTATGGGACCCTATTTTTTGATAAACTCTAATTCCGCATGTAGCAGGGTAAGCAGAGGAAGCCTATTGTTAAAACACTCTGCCTCTGGAGGTGACACCGGCCTCCTTAAATAATTTATTACCCAAAACCCAAAAATGGATGAACCAACATCCTTCTTTATTAATTTTAATAGCAATCGCTCGCCCACTAAGCAACTACTTAGACACTAAGAGCATAAAAATCACTGACTATATAAAAACGAAGTACCCACAGAAGTCGTCTCCCTCTTGTTTTAATTACAGACGAGTCCTAAACAAACAGTTCGAAGAAACATATTTACGGGCGCCACCGCCACTTGAACTAAACAGAGCTAAGTTGTAGATTGTTATATTTTAACTAATTATTTCTAGTTAACAGTGTGTAAAATTTGTTGTATTGTTTGTAGATTTTTTATTTTGATTATTATAGTGCGGCGTTTAGTTACGCCGCTCAACAGTGTCTCGAAATAAATTCGGTTGTGTGGGAAACTATTACAAGCGAGATAAATAATAAAAAGGCATGAATATTAAAAATATATATATTCACACTGTATCCCGCACCTAACAGGTTAGGCAGAGGGAACCTAGTGTTAAGACACTCCATTCCTTTTAAGACACTTTTGTTTAACAGTTTTGGCGAAATTCTGCAGATACTGCCTGTATAGTGTCAGAATTCAACTTTGCTTTGCTTCGTTACCCGAGTGAGGAAATGAAAATATTAAATCCTCTTATTTTAATTCCTCGGGTGGGAATCGAACCCATAATATGTTGCGTTTACAGTCTCACGCTTGTAACCCTACACTACAACTTACTCAAAACATGCAATTTCCTTAAAATAATCTCTATATTTACTAATATTATAAGTTTTTAATCAATCCATTTCATCGAGAAAATTTAAATCATATCACGTAACTTGGTTCGACGTTGCCCATTGCGGTCAGAGTTACCATGGGCTAGTTGTAGATATATTTGTTTATTATTTTATTTGAACAACAGCACGTTTGTTCTAGAGTAAAAACAAAATACTTAAAAAAACTCTACCTCCAATAGGAATAGACTCCACAACCCCCTCAACAACCACAAGCCATCTCATCCACACGACACTAGGATAGAAAAACTAAAAATAACTTAGCTTTAAGTTATTTATTTTAAACTTTCCATGGTACTTCTATTTTTGTGTCAAGTGGGCGCAGGCACGCCCTCATTTCGTTTTGTCTCGTTTTATATTCTCGTAGACGAGTGTCGTGTTGAGATAGGTCGCTTATGGATATTAATAGTATTCTACATATTTGTCGTCGCTGGTACTGCATAGCTGATGTGGGTGAACGTGGGTTAAATAGTGAGAACGTGGTTGTGAGTTCGAATTTAAATCAGGGGATTTTTTTATAGTGTTTAAATGTTGCATGGTAGGACAGTGTATAAGCGCAATTGTTGTTATGTCAATCTCCAGTCGACACAACTATTTATTTTCAATTAAATGCTTTGATGGTGCGGTATCGAGTCCAAAATCTAAATGAGAACGGAATATTTTGACACTAGATTCTCTATGTTTACTTAACTATATACGCGATAAAGTGCAAAGATAACGTCTTTTTTGAAGTCGGTTAAAAAACAATCACAATTATATTCAAATTAGAAAAGCAAAGTACGAAACTTTCCAAGAAGTCGGCCCAAAATAAAAATGTCACTTTTACCATTAACAACAAAATTATTAATTTGAACGCGTCTCGTATATCAATGTCAATTAATTTTTACCACAGAATTCGGTAAAAAAACCGCCATCTGAATAAATCCCGTGAGTCACAAGCGCGGTGGAGTGCAGCTGCGTCCGACTTGAATGTAAGGACAAAGAACCAATCTTGACTCAAAACCAACTTGGTATTTGGGGACTTGTATTTTGGGAAGGCAGAGAGAGAGAGAAAGAGAGAGAAAAAATATCAGCTGTTCTACTTTCTTTCGCAGACATTATGCTGGGTTATAAATTGCTAGGACGCAATGGGACATGCCTATCACATTCGATTGGTGCAGATTTTTAGCTTACATCTCGCGTATATAGCAGGGTAGGCAGAGGGAACCTAGTAAGACATTCCAATTCCCGCGCACCGGAACTTTGAGATATAATTAAGAGGTCTTTCTAAATGAGATATTCTCTTTTAAAGTGGTAAAAAATGTAAAAAAATTTTGGATGAAAACTTTACTTAAAAATGGGTTTGAACAAAATAGATTTTCTGCATCATACATGTTTGCATAATGATTAATATTTTCTATTCAAATCGCCGCCACTTTTTTTGCGTTTGTCAAAATATTGACGATGACATCTTGCAAATATGAACTAATAAGAATCCGACCACAGTAAAAAAAACGACACAGTATATGCACAGACTATATAAAGTACATCCAGATTAAAAATGTTAAGTTTAAAGAGACCAAACTTTGTAAAAATAAGAACCTTGGGTTGAGTATGCTCGTATGCGTTCTTCACAATGACCTTGACACTGTCGCCCGCGCGGCAAGAAAACCAAGTCATTCTATATTGGGAACGGTTTCGAAATATTTATTTCTTAGCCTTTTACGTATGTAGAGTACAGTGGTGATTTATAAATAGTGCTGTTGATTGATAGTTTTAAGTTTCCTTTTTTTGTTATAGTCTTGCTAAGTTTCTTAGTGAGATGTTAATGATTTTAATGTTAAAATTCACAAATGACTGCTTTCTCCAAAATACTGTGTAGTCATTGCGCTTGACAGAGAGGATAAAGATAAAAAAAACTCTATTGGAACTTATAAAAAAAAAGAAATGTTATTTATTATAATTAATTAAAATTAGTAATTGGTTACCTATTGTATGTTTTGACAAGTATTTTTTTTATATTTTGTAATTATTTTTTTTTATATTTTTTACATTTTTAATACTGATAGTGACAGTCACAATTGCTTAACCTACATTATGCCTCCAAAACCTTCTTAAATTCCACAAAATTTACTAACACAAGATGCTCCAAAATTTAAAATAACGAGCAAAGTCACAATATTAAACGAGTATCGACTAAACCTTTATAAAATATAATGAATTCAAGACGTTACAGTCCCGACGTAGGCGCAAACAACCATTCAGCCCCATGTAGGGACGCGGCCTGCATTATAATGCAACGCATTCATGGGAGGATGTGACATAGACAAATCCTCTTTTTTTTCTTTCTTTGTAATATGAATCATCAAAGGATTTAATTTATTATTTTTAAATATTGTTAAAAAAAAGAATTAAAAAGTTTAACATGTCTGTAATATAAATATGTATTTTTAACACGCCCTTATTAGGAGGTCTAACTATGTCAAGAGTATATCGAGGTCAGTTGTGGCGGAGGGGTACAAGAGCGAATGTAAGCGCGACAAGGTGTTGGTTCGATTCCCATTGAAATATGATGCAACACGCAAAGAATTCGATGGAAAATGGAGAGATTGTCTTATTCGGATTAGAGTGTCTAACTAGTGTTAAAAGGTTCCGAGGTTCCCTCTGCCTAGTCGGCTATGTGCGGGATACAGCTGGAACCTAATAAAAAAAATATTACATATATAGTAAACATTATTATAATGACTCGTCGCTAGCTGCGGTTTTATAATACATATCATATTTCTATACAATATTGTATATATACATATAAATATAAGTAGATAGACATTCTAATTACGTACGTTGGAAGAAATTACTAAAAGTATAAATAATTTCATTCCACCCTTCATATGTTTAGCTCGTGTTGGTTTGAAATTAAAGATATTTTTTTATTTGGTGCTTTTGAAAGCTCTCTTTGAGTCATATTAATTAAAAAAAGAAAAACATTTTCATATTTCAGCTAAAAGCTGCAGTTCATAGTAGCTTTTAGTACTGGGTAATTGTTTAATATATAATCTTCCGTACTTTTAGTATAAACTCACAATTATACTTACTATGCATAATATTTAACTATCTTGCATTCAGTTTGAATTTCACATTTAAAAAAAAATTATAATATATAAAAATCTATATTTTTTTAGCTTCACTAGTAAGATAACACTATTCAATAGTAAGATAAGCAGAGAGAATATAGTGTTAGGACACACTGCTCCTACTCTCCGTCTACATTTAAAGACATCCGTGTTGAGTACAAGAACTTAACGTTGCGCTTTATCTTGTCAACCAAAGAGAATAATGAAAATAATATAATAATTCTCCGAGTGGGAATCGAACCCACAGCTCACGCGCTTACAGTCAGACGCTCAACAACGATTTAATTAAAATAACTTTAAAGTTTAATTTAAAATTCTACATATTATGCGAGAGAGTATTCCATGTAAACCAACGTCTGGTTTCATATACTCAACAACTGTACAAATAGAATACAATATGTTTTAATATACAATCGACCGTAGACTTTTATTTATAAATATTGTGAGGCCAGCCGTGGCGCAATGCACAAGCGTGTGACAGTAAACACGACTGTACGTGGGTTTGAATCCCACTAGAGGTAATCAAACATTTAATATTTTTATAACCTTGATCTGGTATCGATGAAAGGCGCTAGCGTTGAGTTCCGCCACTCGACACGCAATGTCTCTATAATTCGGCGGAAAGTGAGGAACGGGTACAAAACACTATTTTCCCTCTGTCTACCCGTATATAGCTGGCTCATATAAAAGCTAGTAAAACATATACATTTTTATATTTTTTACTATCTTTTATATGAGGCTTCGCTCGCGCGGCGAAATGGAAATAACCAAGGGTTACTCGGAAACGCACAGGTTATTGTGGCTTATACGGAATTATCGACCCAACCTATGTAATATTATAATATAGTCTATAGCCATCCTCGGTAAATAGACTATCCAATATATTTTTTTAAACATACTATAATATAAACAGTAATAATAGGTATATTAGATTTTTTTATACAGAAAGAGGGCATCTCTAGATTTTCCATTTCATTTTGACACTTTGATATGACGTCACGATATATATATTCAGATAAATACAAAAGATTATAACACAATATCGAGGCCGTCGTGTCGCAGCGGCCCAGCGTACGAGTATAACTGTAGATCGCGACGATTGTGAATTCGATTCCCATTCGGAGGAATTAATTATTTTCATTATTTTATTTTCATTTTTTCATCTCTGGTGAGAAGACAAAGCGCGCATAGATGACCTCAAGAGGCAATTTCTCGAAAGTTAAGAGTTGCGTATGGATTTGAGGGTCTATATACTAGGTTCCCTCTGCACTCTGCCATATGCGGGATACAGAGTGAAACTAAAACAAAAATTATAATAAAAAGTTATCAAATTTTCAAATTATGATAAACTAATGTCGACAGCATCCTAAAAAGCCTCTCGACATGTTAATAAGCGGTATCGACACTGCAGATACGTTATCGAAGTGAAATTTTTCGAAGTATTTACACGCGATTGTTTGTATTATATGTTTATTTGGAACTGCTGTTATAATTTGATATATGAAGTATAATTTTTATGTCTAAATAAAAAACAACAAAAACGCATATTTTTTTCTGTATAGCATGGGTACGTAGTGATATGACACTTCGTTCCTCACTTTCAGCCCAATTTTCAAATCAGTGTGTTAAATGAGACTCAACTCCGTTTATTTTATTTTTAATTATTAAATATTCTTTAAAGATTAATTTATAATGTAAATACAAATAATTGTTGAAGTAGACTTACGACAATTATATTCCGTCTTGTAAAATAAAAAAAAATGTTAATTTAAGTTTAAGTTTATTTAATTTGAATCCAAAACGAGATAAAATCTTTTATTTAAGTCACTGTACTGGATAAAAACGCGCAAAATTAATTATTTTAATATTAATTCACTAACAGTTTAAGATCTCACAGCTATACTGCCATCATTAAATATAATATAATTAATAAAGAAATTTACAATTTAAATTAAACTTTTATATCTATTAAAAAATTTCAACTAACAAAATATAATGCTACGTAGAAATTTAAATTTAAATAAGTATTTATAATTAATTTTTAATTCGCAGATACTCGTATTATGCCAGTGAAAAGTCATGGCGGTCGGTTTAGACGCGTTCCGGTGCACGGAGTTGAATAATTAAGTGCTAATTATCAAATACCAGAGATTACTGTTCTTCTCGTTCTATAATTTTTGGAAAGCTTGCATTTTGAAAGTAATGCTTTATAATTTAATTTTTAATATTCATGTTATACTTTCTGTATACTTAAATTTTATAAGTGGTTGTATGTACCGTATCATTATTAATCGCCGTATTTGCACTTTTTGCAATAGTCTTTCTACATACATTTAGACTGTTCAGCTATAAAAAAATGCAATCATACTTATTTAGAAAACGTATAAAAATTTGAACGCAGCGGGACTCGAACCCGCGCCTCCTGGAAACCGAATTATTTTCCACCTAAGTGTGGAATAACGCTTTAAAAATGTTTAAAAATAAATGCAATCATGTCATTGTTACATCAAATGAGCAGTTTATATCTTTTTCCAATGTCCAAAAAAATGTTAAATCTCAAAACAATCAACGAAACACTACCTTTCAAATAGTTTTTTAATTTTTTTTGAAAGGTAATGTTTCTACAGCACTGTAGACGAGAATTCCTTATCTGTCATGATTAAATCTCTCACTCTCACTATATAATCAATTAAAAAAATCAGCTTCACGCTGAACCCGCACACAGCAGGGTAGGCAGAGGGAACCTAGTGTTAGACACTCCGTTCCCCACTTTCTGCCGAATTCTGGAGGCATTGCGTGTTAAGTGGCAGAACTCAACGCCGCGCTTTGCCTCGACACCAGAGCGAAGAAATGGAAATATAAATTTAAGTAAGTAACAAAAATGATATTAGTAATTAGAATTTTCTTACAAAACCCTGTACCAAAAATTTTTATTACTTTTTAATTATAAACAAAAAAAATCTAAGTTTTTACCGCACAAAATTCCAACGTGGCCACCTAACCTGGTGGTCTAAACAGGGGCTTACGTGATGCCAGCCATTAAACCTGAGCTAACGGATGCTTCGAAACTTTATCAGCTCAATGATTTGAGAATATAGCATGACGTGCTTTACTATAACATTCCGTTTTGCTATGAAATAAGAATTATTTTTTAAAATTTATACGAAATACTGTAACCGTGACGCATGTGAGTTCGATCGATAATAAATTATTTCTTAATAAAATTTAAGTTATACGCTGTAGTGATAAGACAAAGCGCGGCGATGAATTTCGTCAAGCGACACACAGTATCTCAAAAATTGTGGTGCGTGGGGAACATAGACATTAAGTCCCTGTGCCTACTTTGCTACATGTGGGATACAGTGTAAAGCTATAATTTTTTTACAATTATTTTAAATATACAATGTAATTAATACATGAGGCCAGTCGTGGCGCAGCGGCACAAGGTGTGACTGTAAAATCGACTGGTTGTGGGTTCGATCCCCACTCGAGGAGATGAAATATTTACTTAAATTTATATTTCCATTTCTTCGCTCTGGTGCCGAGGTTAAGCGCGGCGTTGAGTTCTGCCACTCAACACGCAATGCCTCCAGAATTCGGCAGAAAGTGGGGAACTGAGTGTCTTAACACTAGGTTCCCTCTGCCTACCCTGCTGTGTGCGGGATACAGCGTGAAGCTGATTATTTATAATTAATACATGTAACTACATATAAGTAGGTATAACCGACACTTCAAGCATAATATGATACCCTCTAATTTTAACAAATTTACATAAACTTGTTATAAATCAACTCCGCGCTTTGCCTCGACACTGAAGCGAAGAAATGAAAATATTAATTATTTCATTTCCTCGAATGGAAATCGAACCCACAACCTGTCGCATTTACAGTCACACACTAATGCCCCTACGCCACGGCCGGCCTCAACTCTAAATTGAAAAATCCCTAGTAATAACAATATTGACAAAATTAAAATAAAAGGCAAACGCAGAAACTGTCTCGTATTTCATCTGCAAAATGCGAGCATCCAGACATTTACTCCGAGCCCTGAGACAAGGACGGCCTGCGTAGCGCACTTGTGAAAAAGGGAGGTTGTTGGCTATAAATAGATCTAAAAATAAGTATGTACCTACAGACTTGATTGTTGACTTAGAAATTATATTTATTTGTCCCCTTATGTTGGAAATAATTTATATATAATAGTAACTTAACGCTGTAGATGGTGAAGAAAAAGAAAATTTCGCGTAAATAATATTTTAAAAATAATATTTGATAAATAAGCCTTTAATTAAACATGTGATACGTTTGCATCAACAGAATACAGATTCAAAATGGCGATGCGATGTGTCAATGACTTTTTTATTGTTTTTTTTTTATTATTATTATAACAATGCTTTAGAAAGATGTTAATTTGGCACTGTGTATTTTTATTCAGCATATAAAGTTAAATATTTTCTCATGGTATTTTCTTTACGCTAAAAAAGTATAAAATATTTTTTTTTTAATTTCTCATGTTCGTGTTACGGTCATGTCTAAATTATTTTCCGTTTGATGCAACTGATCACGATCTTTGAATCGGAGAACGTGACTTATCTCTCTTAGATATTGCACGGCTTTCATTGTTGGATGTAATACTTAATAATACCAATCTGATATAATAATCTGTGAATAAAAAATATTACAATATACCCACATTTTTTTTAAATTAACGGTTGTTATTGTCGCGTATTTTCAAAATGGAACTTACGAAAAAAAAATACCTCCAGCATCTTTTTTGTTTCAAATATATAGGTAATTCGAAAATAATCAAAAAATAATATGAATTGCGTCAAAAATAAGTTAGTAAATACAAAATCAATAATAAAATTTAATCTACGTGTGCACAGATCGAGTTCCGACTCCAAGCTCTTCGGTCAAAAACGAAATAGGTATAGACACAGCGAGGGTGTGTTATACATAGGTATAGAGAACGCCGGGACCGGGATAATCGATTGTAGCTCCCCTACCGTCTCGCCGGGCAACCACCCCGCATCCCGGCATCGACCCGGCAACCACCTCAACCACGCTACACCGCAAAAACTAAGGAAAATAATAAGAACTCACCTTTTCACACTTCAGAGAGCACACACCGAAGAAATGGGAGTCGCGTATCGCGAAACACTAACTGTCACTATATTAAAAAAAGAGTATTTTTTAAAAATAAATTATAACACAAACATAAATTATTTTGGCACTGTCTTTTTATTGATATGTATATATAATAGTTTAATATTAATAAGCGGATTGTCTTTTAAAATTGAGTTAAACACTCAATAGATGTAACCCCCACGGCGGCTCGCGGCGGACTGAGCGGAGTGAAGGTGTCGCGGTCGGGGCGTAGCGACGCGAGTGAATGTAGCCGCGGAACCGTTAGGATTTGGGAAATGCACCAATGGGATAAATAGATATTTTGTATTTGAAATTTTGAAAGTTTTTAGTTTTGTGTGTATTTTATAATTTACTAGCGGACCCGGACGCGGCTTCGCCCGCTTAAACTTTACGAATGCTTATAGATATATTTAGGAAATTGTATGTGAAAATATGTAACTAATTTAAATAAAAAAAATATAAGTAAACGTAACCATAGTAAAATATTAATAAAAAAACTAAACGAAACCAGCTACATTATTAATAATTTTATCTCTTTCTGTATTTCTATTTCCCCGAACTAATATCCAGAATAACTGAATTAATTTTTATTGAACTTTCAGTGATCGATTTTACTGATTTACCCGGGAAAAATCTTTTTACTCGTTTTCCTTGCGCGCGTACATAGATACTATATGAAATAACTAAAGTCCTTTCTACATTAAATATGATAAGTTTTGCGAGCAATATCAATTAAAATCCCAGAAAACTAACGCCACAATTTATTAAGTGTATAACAACGGTATAGATAACCATCCAACCAAGATGAAATAACCAACAATTCTCTCCTTAATACTTAAATAATATTACACCGATGCCGCGCAGGGCCGCAACTTACACCACACCAAGAAATTTATGAAAATGTAACTAATCTGCTCCTCAAATAAGCGAAGAACCAAAGAAAAGTATAAATCAATTATAAACAGCAAATAATTACATAATAATTAACAGTAGTTCGAAAATGTATGAAAATTTACAAAACCGTCAAAGTCATCTGCCCGTTCGCGTCGGTCATACTATGCCGGTCGTATGCTAGGTTATTTCGAATCAGTGACATCTCCTTAATTATTTATTAGAATGTTATACAGTGAACTATAATTTCAATCTAGATGAAATGCTAAAAGTGACTATTATATTCATTTTCATGAGTATCAATATCAAATTATAGAAAATACATACAACAAAAACCCGATAAATATAAAGTAAATTAATTAAAATGGTTACTTATTGTTACTGTGTTACTTTGCTCAAGCTTCAGAGATAAACATGGTATGTGTATCGCGGACTTTTTTAAACATAATTTAAAGGACAATATTTTTGTAAAATATTATTTTATGTATCTCATAAGGTTGAGTCGGCGCACGCCATGTATGCGTTAAGCAAGCTCATTTTGGGTGACGTTTGCTTATAACAACAAATAAACTTTGCAAACCGTTGCTTAGCAACGGTCGGTTGTTATTAACATGGCGGAATAAATTGCCTGTCAAATTGAAAAATATTTTAATATATTAGTATATATCGACAATATTACAAATATGAGAAAAAAAGGTAACCTATGTTCATCCGAAGACCCTCAAGTATCTCTGTATGAGTATTTTATTACAATTGAATTAGCGGTTTGGCCCTGATTGCGGCACAGACAGACAGACAGACAGACAGACAGACAGACAGACAGAGTTACTTTCGAATTTATAATATAGGTATGGATTTAGATTTTTTTTTAAAAGTAAGTGTATTATTTAAATATTAGAAATGTTTTATGTAGATTATGGTTTGAAATTAAGGCAGTCGTTGTAGATGAAGTGAGGCCGGTCGTGGCGCAGCGGCACGAGGTGTGACTGCAAAATCGACTGGTTGTGGGTTCGATCCCCACTCGAGGAGATGAAATATTTACTTAAATTTATATTTCCATTTCTTCGCTCTGGTGTCGAGGTTAAGCGCGGCGTTGAGTTCTGCCACTTAACACGCAATGCCTTCAGAATTCGGCAGAAAGTGGGGAACGGAGTGTCTTAACACTAGGTTCCCTCTGCCTACCCTGCTGTGTGCGGGATACAGCGTGAAGCTAATTTATATTTCCATTTCTTCGCTCTGGTGTCAAGGCAAAGCGCGGCGTTGAGTTCTGCCACTCAACACGCAATGCTTCCAGAATTCGGCAGAAAGTGAGGAACGGAGTGTCTTAACAGTTTGTTCCCTCTACCTACCCTGCTCTGTGCATACAGCGATGAATTAGAGACATTAAGTGTTAAATTGCGGATATAAACACCGTGAAAAGTATTATATCTTTGTCAAATTATAAAAAGTTGTAAACTTGTATAATAGTAAGATGGCAAAAAATGTAATATCGTGTGTTGTGCATTGGCACAATCGTAATGGATACACGATATGAGAACTGATTCAATATATACAAATTTTAATTACTATCCGATTGCGCGATAAATCTGAGAGCCCAAAGTCTGGTTGTATACGCACCGGTTGTGGGGTCGATTCCCACTCGGTGGAATGGATTATTTTCATTTCCTCGTTCTAGCATGGTGACGAATTCCGTTACTCAACTCGCAATGGCAATAAATTGGGCGGTGCGTGGAGAACAGAGTGTATTAACTCTAGGTTCCCTCTGTTTACTCCGCTGTTTAAGGAATACAGCGTGAAATGAAAAAAAAAAACACAAAGTTTTAATGGGCAGAGTCTATTACATTAAATACCATTGAGTCAGACAGTACTAAAAAACTGATCTAAGTTAAAAAACTACAGAATTTTATTAATTTTTATAATAATAATAATTTAAAATTTTATATATCCAAAATTTAATTTAATAAAAAATTCAATAAAGAAACTAGCTAACTTTATTAGGGCGATGGAAAATGAAACCGCAACGGGCGGTGCGGGGCAATTTGCATACATTAGACTCGAGTTGAGAAAACACTATACAGTGTAGAACTAACGATTTTAATCTTAGACTAGTCTGGCCTTATCCGAATATCTTGAATTAGTGATATGTAGAATACTGTGTAAACGGAAATTTTGTACATGTAGCCATTTAAATATACTATAGCAATAGCTTTTACGTACTATTTTATATTTTTCTTACTAAAAATATTGTGATAAAGCAGTTTAAAGGATTTTGTGCATAACATTATAGCCAGAGATAACCTTAACTTAACTTAGCTTCACGCAGCATCCCTAGGAGAGTAGTCAGAGAGAACGAAGTACCAAACGCTACGGTCTCTAAATATCCCCTTTGCTTCGTCCACTGTCATCGACCTTTTCATACATGACCTTCGATGGATCCTCGTGCTTTTTACGCGACCTGCCTCCAGTATCTTTGATAATATAGTTTCGAAGGCCCATCCATCATAAATCTTTTTAGTGATAAGGAACTCCGTTTCTTACGTTACGCTTAATTTTCGAGATATTGCATTTTAAGTGACGGAATTCAACGCCGCATCTTATCTAAAAGAGCAAGGATATAAAAGCTGTTTAAATGTATCACGTTGCCTCACCGGGGACCGAACCTATAACCGTCGCGTTTACAGTCTAGAGCAGTCTTATCTGAGTATCTTGAATTAGTAGTATGCCTGTATAATTCGTGATGGCAATCCAGTAAATGTACGGTCTATTTTAAAATGAAGGAATTTATTACGGCCATAGCTTTTATGTATATTTTTATTACTAAGACTATTTAGGTATTCTGAAAGTTAAAATAGGGTTTTGAAAGAATAGAAATTAAATGTTGGTAGGCAGCCTTTTTCTTATTTTACCTAGTGATGTTGAACGGCGGAACTCAACGCCGCCTTTTGTTTACCAATAAATAGATTTACTACATAGTAATTCATAATTTATACCGCTTCTTACTATTTCAAATTTGGGCCCGTATTTATAAATCGCTCTCATTCCTGAGATCGGTTTTGAGATGCCGTTTTCATTCATAGGTTATAATGTATGAATGAAGACGTCATCTCAAGATCAAACTTAAATGTAAGAGTGGTTTAAATACATTCTTTAATGTCACAATTCGTTAAAATCGGTTCTGGACAAATTGAAGTGAACTATGTGACTACGTTAAACTACGTTTTAATATAGAAATTAATTTCTTATCTGATTAAGCCGACATAGATATACCTATTTATACTGTCTCCAAATCAGCAAAGTGTTCGGTCCCTAACTTCTCTTTATTACAACATTATTTTAACAAAGATAAAGAGAGATATTCACTCAACATTAATCTATGGGAAGTCAATGATGCGTTTACCTTCTTGTTGCCATAACATAACTGTTCTCGTCGATGTTACGGGACATAATACGTGAATACCAGAAAAACTATCGATTGACTTCTGATACATCACTCGAGTGCTGGTAAGAGGTAACTATAGCTATGAGCTTTGTTCGTTAACTAGGAATTTATTGTTATAAAGAATTTCTGTTTTATTTTAATATTGCTGTTAAAAATAAATCAAATAAATAAATCAGCTTCACGCTGTATCCCGCACACAGCAGGGTAGGCAAAGGGAAACTAATGTTAAGACACTCCACCACGTTCTCCACTTTCTGCCGAATTCTGGAGGCATTGCGTGTTGAGTGGCAGAACTCAACGCCGCGCTTTACCTCTACAATTTACTGTTAATGTTACGTAATCTGTGGCTCTGTCTGCACGTTCTGTTATTATAAAATTAATACAAAAGTCTGTATTTTTATTAATCGCTTGTAAGCCTTATTCTGTTCTTTTGCTCATTCTGAGTCGCGTCAACGTCAAACTCAAATTTCAAATTGTATTTTAAAATGTCAAATATATATATTCTTTTAAATAGCTTACGTCTCAATACGCACAGCCTAAACGTAGTCCTTCAATTAAATTAATATTTTTTCACAAAAATTTACACATTGTAGTTTTATTTTTAGTTTCACGCCGCGTCTGGCACGTAGGAGGGTGGGCCGATGGGACTTAGTGTTGAGACACTCGTTTAGTTGAGTCCTCTGAGTGGAAATCTAATTCACAACCGTCGTGTGTACAGTGAGACACTGTGAAACTGCGCTTTGAGTCTTAATTATTAATATTTTATTATCTTGACAATAATTTGTTACAGTTAAAAAAAAAAAAAATCAGCTTCACGATGTATCCCGCACACAGCAGGGTAGGCAGAAGGAACCTAGTGTTAAGACACTCAGTTCCCCACTTTCTGCCGATTTATGGACAGTTTTACTTTAACAAAATAAGATAAAAAATTTACAAATCAATGGTTAAATTCACAATCAAAGGTTATAAACAAAATAACAGTTAAATTTATTTTATTCGTATTTAGATATAACCGTAACAGAGGTCTTTAACTGGCATCTTAATTATCCTCTAATGAAAAAGAGCGTGAAGCGAAAGCGGCGATTTTAGTAAAACGTCCATTTAATTACGTGTTACACATAGATACGAGTACAGTACGTTCGACGAGTTGTGGCTGTTGTGAAAAAAGGCTTTTGGAACGTTTGTGCGTTGTTCAATCGGGAAGTAAATAATCAAAAGTAAGAAAAATCCTAAAATCGAATCTTTGCTTCCCTTCTATAGTTAATTCAGGGCGGCCACGACTCGTCGACCGTACTGTACAACTAATCTACAGTATCTCACATCTAGGCGTTTCTACGTGTTGATTTTGTAAAGAGAAAATTTAATTATAATTAATCTCATCTTATTTTATTTCACTTTGAATTTGTAATGAAAGAAAGCTTTGATTTATGATGTTTTATATTACCTGTATACATAATTTATGATAATATCTAAGTGAGATGAACTCGGACAGTGGAAGTGTACGTAAATTCACATTAAGAGGATCCCTTAAACTTAAACTTGGTCTCAAGTCCCAGGCTCTGCTCCTCTCCCTGCAACGAGATGGGCACCCGCACTTTATTGGAACTTAATATTTTAACTATTATCTACATATTTTTATTTCTATACTAGTGGGCACGCGCAGCTTCGCCCGCGTATTTGCACCCTTAGGGGTGACTTCTAAAAAAACCACGAAACACGTGTTCAATGAAATATTTTTAACAGTATGAATTTAAATTTTTATAAAAATCGGTGGCGATTTAAAGATTTTTCCGTATAAACTTTCAACCTCTTACTTGAACCCTTAGGGGGTGAACTCTAAAAAACCATGAAACAAGTATTCAATGAAATATTTTTAAGAGTCTGAATTTCAAATTTATTATTAAAGTAATAAAAAATAAAAAAGTAATAAAAATTAAAAAAAAATAAATTCCCTTTTATCACTGTTTTATGACTTCTAAATGATTTAGAGTTCTCTTATTTGGAAAAATGACTGGAGCGATTGATGCTAAATCTCATTAAGATTATAGTAAAAAATAAAATAATAAAATCCGATTATGGGCACTCCTTAAAAGGTAAATTTTCCACACCACATATATTTTACAGCGCTGTGCCTGGTCTTTGAGATGCTTTTTAAGTTTTTACTAAAAGGCATCCCTTTGAGGTTCATTATCGGTCCTGCTGGACAGTACCATATTATTGTATTGTTGCTTAGTTTACATATAATTGTCAAGTTTCATGATTATAAAAGAATTAAATACGATTGAAGTAAAAACTTCTTGAACTTTATTAGCTAGTTACAGAATGATCCAATAAAAACGTTTTAAAACGGGGCATTATGATAACAATATACAAAAGGCTATGTTGTCCAAAAATCCATCTTTTTATTTATGTTTCATTATATTCTAGGTTTTCAGCAAAAAGTTATATACATCTGATTGTAATATGTTTCTAATTAATTATGTACGGTACAAAAAAATGTACTTACTAAATACACGTTGGTTGTGGGTTCGAAGTCAAAATTTGACGTAATATGGTGTTGAGTACTGCCACTCAACTCGCAATTTCTCAAATTGGAATGAAAAACAGAGAACGAAGAAGACACTTCAACACCACCCTGGTGTTTATTTTAATTGGTGTTGAGTCACTCTGTTCATAAAATGCCACCTATTAGCTGGTGGCACTATTAAGAAAACTGACGCCGCATTTTGATTTAGTTTTCATTATCTGAATATGATTCGATCCTAGGACTATTCTTCTCATGTTCCGACTTTCAACACCTACCTACTACTATGCTTATCATATTTTTGCTTATATTCTAGCTTCATGCTGTGCTTTTAGGACAGTATAGATGAAAAATATAAATGAAAAAAATCATTCCTCCAAGTGGGACCGAATCCACAACCCTCTCGTTTACAGTTAGGGACTGTACCACGGCGCCACGACGACCTTAATGACTACGAATATTTCAAATCCTAATTAGAAAATCAAATTTAATGAAGCGATAATTCACATTAAAGACCAACACTAAAACGCTATAACGAATTGTCAGCAAAATTGAACGTCAAAAAAGACAAGCCTCGTTAACTGCGACGGAATTCGGAAAGTAGTGTAGCTCGCGTGCGCAGATATACATCAATTATCATAATTGATGAAAGCTGCCGCCTTTACTTTACACGATCGACGAAATGGCGACAGGTGGGGTACCTTGGTTCAAGGAAGCTGTACTAAAATATATCAGCTTCACGCTGTATCCTGCACACAGCAGGGTAGGCAGAGGGAACCTAGCGTTAAGACACTCCGTTCCCCACTTTCTGCCGAATTCTCGACACCAGAGCGAAGAAATCGAAATATAAATTTAAGTAAATATTTCATCTCCTCGAGTGGGGATCGAACCCACAACCAGTCAGTTTTACAGTCACACCTTGTCGACCGCCACGACCGGCCTCAAAAAAAGTTTTTATTGAAAACCTAGAATATAATGAAACATGAATAAAAATATGGCTTTTTGGAGAACATACCCTTTTGTACATTTATTATCATAGTGCCTCGTTTTAAAACATTTTTATTAGATCGTCCTGTACTAAAATAGTAGTCATAAAATATTATCAAATGTAAGAAAGGTAAGAGAAGACCACAGTTGGCCTTCAAAACACAGTATAGAGGACTAATGATAATGGATGAGACGAAAGATATATATGCAGAGAGTGTGAAGAAAGGAGTGATTCATCAGAATATTCTCTTCCTTATCTTCTTGACCTGCATATAGGATATAGGATGGGCAGATAAAACTTAGTATTAAGAAATTTCACTTAAAACATTGCGTACAGTGCTGTCGACGAGTCGTGGCGCCAGTCGTACTTAATATGTTCTTAATTTTTTTTTTACAGTTGGCAGGTTGACGGATGCTGTATAAAGATTCTAAAATCCACTCGGAGAAAATTTATTATTTTTATTTTCCCGCTCTGATAAGACAAAATGCGGCGTTGAGTACCGCCACTCATCATGTTTTGTGCGGAAAGTGGAAACTGTTTCCCACAGTCTTGATTTGAACTTGTTATTGCTTACCCTGCTATATGTGAAGATGGGGAAAAAGCGTAATTGCGGATCGTTTAGGGTTTATGATGTCTGAAAGCCCAGAGACAATTTTATGCTTTTAACCGATTCCTCTTAGCAAAAAAATATTAGAACTGGTGGTAGAATCTAGTAAGGACTAATCAAAGACATTTTATATATGCCTTGATTGAGTAAAAAAATATTTTTCCATTATTCCCACTCGGAGAAATGATTTCCTCGCTACGATAACCAGGGAAAATTTGGCGGTGCGTGGGGAACGGAGTATCTAAGTACCCTCTACTTATGCTATATGCGAGATATAATGTTAAAGTGTGAGCGTGTGTGAAGCTAATAAAAATAGTTTTTTGTTATTAACGATCGAATTATTATAATTTTTAATAAAAAAAATTGATTTTAACCGGATCCTATTGTCAGAACTTAATCAAATTCTCATCAAGCTACCCTAGAAGTGTATCCTTTCAGATAAAAAAGAATCATCGGAATCGATTGGCATGATATTGAGTTATTAGTCCGTTTGTCGCGCACATACCTAATGCAAATTTAAGATTTACATATGTATGTGGATTCGTCTTGGATAACATTGTCAGAAATGGACCAAATTAAAATGGGACCGAATCATCAAAATTGGTTCACCCAATAAAAAGTTTTGAGGTAACAAACATACAGTCAAAAATATACAGTCGAATTGATAACTTCCTCCTTAAGGAGGTGGTTAGAATAGGAATCGAACCCACAACCACCAGGTTTACAGTTGTTGTGCCATTGTGCCATGACGTCTTCAATAAATGGACCATTTTATTACACTTATAATGTGAAGTAAGACGACTCGCGTGAATACTTATTGTAATTATATTCAATTTGTAAAGAATTCTCTTCAACAGGTTTTTCAACGCATTTTTCTTGCGGAAACAAGACAGCTGTCACATTTGATTGGTCATTGAAGTGATAGGTATTAGAAGTATGATTGAATGTCACGCAATATCTCGAAAATTGGGTGGATTACATGGGCTCGAGAAATTTTCGAGGGGGGGCTGGACTTTAGGCTTGAACAGATATACTTGTTCGTGTAGAGGTTTCTCTTTTTGATTATCAGCTTCACGCTGTATCCCTCACACACAGCAGGGTAGGCAGACGGATCCTAGTGTTAAGACACTCCGTTCCCCATTTTCCGCCAAATTCTGGAGGCATTGACACCACAGCGAAGAAATGAAAATATAAATGTAAAAAATATATATTTCACTTCCTTGAGTCCCCACTCACAACCCACAACCAGTCGATTTTACAGTCACACCTTGTGCCCCTGCGCCACGACTGTATCTTTATCAGGGTATTTTTTTTGTGTAAAGCTGAGTTATTTGATTTTACAGATACAAAATAAGGCCAAATATATAACAGATAAGTAATTTTTTATCTGAAAGTCAAAAGTGAAAGCAACGTATTCTATTGTTAAAATATAAAATATTATAATGTAAAGAAAGATATCGTTTTCGCATACATAATTTAAATTAATTGTTAATCAAGATAAGCGGGTAGCCGACGCATAAGTACAGTTAATATCATAAAGCGCGTCAATTCTGATGAAATTATTGTCTAAATAGTCTCGTAGAAACGAGAGAGGGCACCACTGAGCGGAACGGTCCTAATTAACTGATTCAGAGCGTGAACATGGTTGTCGACGCTAATAATCCTATAAAATATTTTTAATTTTATCGTTTTGAGTTCGATCTGTGGGAACAAGACAACAACGCGATGTCCTGATAAGCAGAGTGTCTTAACACTAGGTTCCATCTATCTACTGGGCTAGAAGCGTGATACAGCGTGAAGTTTTTACATGTACGCATTTATGAATAATCTGGAATGATATAATAGAGACTTGATTATTATGTGTGGCGCAGGGGCACAAGTTTGTGGTTGTTTGGGTCCGATCTCCACTCGTGAAAACCAATATTTGATATTTTCACTTTCTCCCTCAGGTGTCGAGCCAAAACGTTGAGTTCCACCACTCAACACGCAGTGCTCCCAGAATTCAGCGGAAAATGGAGAACAAATTGTCTTAATACTAGGTCCCTCTTCCTATCCTTCTGTGTACAGTGTATCCCGTACACAGAAGGATAAGCAAGCAAACGTGATACATACTTTCATTTTTTTTACAAGAGGTATGAGAAGGTAATAAAATGATAAGAAATTGTAACAGTTCAGTTTGTTATATTACAATTATTTATTTCATAAATGATAACCCTAGACTCATCTCGCTAACAATCATATATCACAGTTTTTTATCGGAATTAAGCTCTTAACTGTAGTGCCCATCTGCCAAAACCGAAAAGTTGCTTGTCTCACATATTTTAAAATGATAATAATTATGTTTTTATTTTATTTTTGCTATTGTTGATTTTTATTTTATACATAATAAAATATACGTGGTTTTTAAATAATGAATATTGCTTTCCTTTGGCTTAATTTAAAACGTAGGCTAATTTTTGAAATCGTCATGAAATTAAATATATATTTTGAATATTCATATTATTATTATCTTGATGTATATTTCTTTACAAGCAGGAGCTTGTATATTGATATACAAGGACTTAATAATGTTATATGGTGATATTGGCAGGTAACTAGTATATAGAATTATACTATATGTAAATATAAATACATTTGTTTTTATAAATGTATTTTTAATTATTATTAAATATCAAAAAAATTATATATAATTTCATGAATCCAATAGATTTTACTGTATTAGCTAAGACTATTTATTAAAGCTACTTATTGACATTCAAAAAATTGCTTTGTAAAATGTCAATAAGCAAAGTGAATTTAAATTTAAAATACTTACTGTACCATACATGTTTATTTACCTTTTAATTGTGTTTTTTAAAATTTTTATTATAAAATAATACCGTACGGTAATACTAATAATCTGTTAAAAAATCTATATCATGTGTCATGTAAACTGTCATCAGTTTGACGTTGACAACTGTCACTTAAATTGGCAGATTATGGTATTTGATACTAGCTCTTAGGTTATCTCTATTGTATACAATATAATATGTTTTAAATATTCTAATATTTAATTCAATTCATTGGCACAATCTGAAACATTATAAGAAATAATGGCGTTCCTGCCACTTTGCGCGCAAGTAATGCGCTTTGTTCGACAAAGTGGTAACTATTCCACTCTTTTGCAGCGTTCCATGGCTTATAAGAGCGCTGTGTCTTTAGAAACTTTATATCCCAATAGTTCTTTAAAACTATCAACGCCTTCGTTTGTAAGTTAATTTATTTACTTTTTAAAAATAAGAAATTAAATACGTACTAAGTACTAATGGTTTCGAATGATTTCAGACTGCAGATCCAAATGAAAAGTTCTCAGGTTATATTCCTATTGATAAACTAGATGTAAAGTATAGTGCCAGCTCTGGACCAGGCGGTCAAAATGTCAACAAGGCATGTAAAATCGTAATACTTTGTAATAATATTAAAATTGTAATACATTTTTTTATATAACTGTATTAATTTAATAAAGAAAATTTTTAACGAAAACTTTTAATTCAGGTGCATACAAAAGTTGATTTAAGATTCAAATTAAAGGAGGCTGATTGGATTCCTGGTGAAATAAAACAAAAGATGTTGGAGCTTGTAAGATTTTCTATATTATTTACTTTTTTTTGATAATCTGTTTTAAAATTAACAATGAATCTCCTTTTTTAATTACTTGGATGATTAGAAGAGTTTGTGTTGTAATAATGTGTTGTGTGAAATATAAAATGATGGCTATAGAAAAATGGCTAAAGAATACAATTAAGTAACTTCACCTTTTAGTGAGTATTGTGTCCACTCTCAACTTTGAAACATTATTTTTAAATATTCTTACTTATAAGTTATTGTTTTGATTCTTACTCATTGAATTATTTTTAATTGCTTACTCTGAAATTTAAATGAAATGTGATGTTTAGTTCTGCCACTCAAAAGCACATACATTGTATTTACCCACCATGCAGAAATTATGTTAGGTTAAATGAAATTTATTTTTTATTTCACAGCATGCCAATAAACTAAGTAAAGAAGGATATCTAATAATCAAATCAGACTTGACTCGCTCACAGCAAATGAACTTAGCAGATTGTCTTCAAAAAGTCAGAAACATGATAAGAGATGCGGCGGTCACTAAAAGACAGCCTTCACCTGAGACTGAAGAGAGGATTAGGCAGAGGTAAACAATATTATTTATATTGACCTCCAAAAAGTAAATGAATTCATTATAGCTTTATTTGTACAACAAAGAAACAATTGTACAAACTAAATTAAGAAGTAATCCCTAATACTATTACAAGAATATTTATAGGATCATATGTAATTCAGGTTATTTGAATGCATGATGGCTTTGGAGACATTGCGTAGTGCGTATAACACATTGTCATTGTCTTTTAGTAAGAACTGTAATACTCATATTATATTTTTATGGGCTTCTTGATTTAAAGATATATTTTAGTTTAATAATGACCAGTCACAGCACAGGGGCACAAGGTTGCGACTGTAAACGCTGTGGGTTGAACACCTGTGCGAGGAAATTAAATATTAAATATTTTCATTTCCTCACAACTCAACGTGGAAAGCCTCTGGAATTTGGCGAAAAGTGGAGATTGGAAGTGATTGGAGTGGCATTAGATGTCCAGGTTCCCTCTGCCTACCCTGACATATTGGAGATACAATGTAAAGCTAACTAACAAAAAATTATAATATAAAGAAATCTTCATTACACTATGGTTCTTTGATTATAGTGTTAGGGGCATACCAATCGAGCACATATCACTTGTCACGTTGGGTGGAGAAAACACGTAGGAGGTTGTACATAATTACAATATATAAAATATTGATTTTTTCAGACATCTAAAGGCATCTCGGCTGCGTGTTGCTGTCAAACGGGAGAATGCACTGAAGCGCTCTATGAGACAAGCTCCTACTGTCATGGATTTATGATTTTTCCCTTAAATTGGACATACATATATTAACTGAATTTAGTAATTGCAGATCTCTTAAAAATTTAATATCAAAATATTCTTTATTTAAATAGATTTTTGCAAACATATTATTTTGAATTGTCAAATAACATCTAATTCTATTATCTCTTACTTAATAAATTGTGTTACTAATTCTATAGTAGATTTGTAAATTATGAAAAAAATATATTTATACTTGGCTTATAATAGAGATCTGGCAAATATACTAAAAATTCAGTGTGATATCCACCATTTTATAAAGATTCAAAAGCAAAATGGTGGAATTTGGCAGTTATAAATTTATGAAATTGATATTTTTAAATTTTTAACTGCTAAATGTATGTCCAATTTAAGTAGTCAGTGTTAATATTAGTGTTTTAGAAGTAATAATAAAATTATATAATATCTTTTTGTTTTTTTTTCTATTTATTTCTATTAGACTTAGCTCATTTTTATAGGGTTGTGTGTTCAATTTTGATCTAAAAATTATAACTAATAATTATTTATATTCATTTATTTATACATATATATGTGTGTAATTAGCAGTATCAACTTGTATTAAAATTATAATAACTTAGATGCATTAATACCTGAATGTTTCAAGTCATAAATAAGATTGAACTTAGTCGTCGTAGTCGGTTAAAATAATAAGTAGATTTTAATAATAGATATACTTACTGTATATGTACTTGTTTTAGAAATAATATGTAAATTAAGCAATTAAAATAAAGATACATAGTAAATAACAATATATTTTTATAACCTAGCAACATTTTCATTACCATAGCAACCAATTATAAACAAAGTATTTAATTAATATTTTTTAAAATCTCTCTGTTTGAAGATTTCTCACAATGTCCTATAGAGATTTAAGAAGTAAGTAAATTAAATATTTAAAGCTCAAGAGTTTCTCACCTAATATGATATATTTATTAGGGGAAGACGATCTTGTGCTATTTCTCTCTAGATTTTAAGTTTACTTTAACGAGAGCGGATAACAAAACAATTTAAGGATAACATTTCGAGGCCAGTCGTGGCGTACGAAGACGAGCGTGTGGGTAGACGTGAACGCGACAAGTTGTGGGTTCGATTCCGCAATCGAAAAATTTTTATATTTAATACTTTCATTTACTCGCTCGCTCGCTAGTGACGAGGCTAATCGCACGTTGAGTTCCTCCAATCAATACTCAATGCCTCCAGAAAAAATAAATAAAAAAAAATGTATAAAAAATATGTAAAATATGTACATGTATAAAGGCTTAAAAGAATTTTATTTGTTCATAGATTTCAGTGAAGCCATGCGTGCTCTAGGATTTCCTCATCAGATATCGCTAGAAAGTTTTCGCAACCCCAATTGGGATTTAGTAGACGAATGTCTTAGATGGCTGGCGTCGAGAATCGAACCTGATGCAACGTTGGCCGGCGGCAAGGAATCGGTGGAGCAACGGGTCGCTATGGTCACACATGCAATTGAATTATTTGTAAGTATATATAGAGTTTTGATACTAAGTGCAAAATAAAGTGTCCTGACACTTGATTTAGTATAGTGAAGCTGCTTTTTAACCGACTTCAAAAAGAAGAAGGTTATCTATTTGACTTTTTTTTATGTTTGTTACCTCAGAACTCAGAACTTGTTACTGGGTAAACCGATTTTGATGATTCTTTTTTTATTTCTAAGCTAGTGCTTCTCGTTTGGCCCCATTTTAATTTGATCCATATCTGATAATGATATCCATAAGAAAATCACGTAAATGTTAAATTTGCATTAAGTATGTGCCGGACAAATCGACGAATAACTCAATATTCCACTGTCAGATTTTGATGATTGTTTCTTTTTGGGAAAAGATACACTTCAAGGATAATTTGGTGAAAATTTGGTTAGGTTCTGATAATGAAAATCGTGACAGCGTAACGAAATTCTTCAATTTTTACGACCAAATATAGGATACTCGGGTGCATTTTTAAGGCTTATCCGGTTATTTAAGTCACCTACTATAAAGACTTTATGACCATATTTGAACATGATGATGATCACTTGAATTCCTTAACGGCTCTTGAATAAGGGTTCGATCTGAGGCAGAATATCTAGCTGTTTGCATTGCGACATGAGGCAAGAACAAGAAACAGAAAATATAATAATTAAATTGTATAGCACTAAAACCAATTGAAAAATAATATTTTTTTTAACAAAATGAAATCCGACATCAAACAACGAACTAAAAAGTTAAAAAATAATTTTACATAATGTTAAACGTACTTTGATTTTGTTAAACAAAAATAATTAAAAAAATATTTTATAATTTTGAATTCAGTTTCATGCTAATGCTACTTCAACCTTACTACAATATCGAATTACTAAGCCTGTTTGTTTTACTTAGCACCGACTGGTATACTACGGCGCAGTATATAAAGATGTATATCATCTTGGCGAATAACTTCACAATCTTCCTTCAAAATCTGGTTTTTATATAAACAATCCTCAACTCCAAAAAACCATATTCAAGCCTAACAAGAAAGTGAGTCAATTCTTGAGACCAGGAAAAGTGATATTCCTTTACAGAGTGCAGGTGTATACAAACTAGACTGTGACTGTGGCTTATCATACATCGGTCAAACAAAGAGAAGCATCGGTGTTAGGGTGAAAGAACACATCTCTGATATCAAGAATGGGCATGTATCGAAGTCAGCTGTGTGTGAGCATACTGTGGATAAACCCAGCCACTACATTAGGTTTGATAAACCCCAAATCCTCGCTAAGGAAAACAGATACATTCCTAGAATGATCCGTGAGGCTATTGAAATACAAAAACATCCTAATTTCAATAGAGAGGATGGCTGGAAACTTTCTACCACCCACTCATAAAATCATAACCATAATAATCATAATCATAAAATCAATCACTCATTGAAGTCCCAAACCCACTATACCAGAGGGCAAGATACTATCAGCTTCTGGATTCTTCAGGAATCCAGAGCAGTACGCGAGGTAATTAAGAAATCGTTGGCGGTAGTTTGATATAATAAATATGTCAACTGACAGACGAATGTCACCTCAGTCTACCCGTGAGCCGTGACCACGGACTACTGCAAAGTGTTCGAAACGTCGGGTTTCCAAAATGTATAACCTCAAATATACGCGATTAATCCGGTTAAACTAATTTCTTTTAAAATGTGTCATAATCGTGAAAATCAAAAAAACTTATTTTCTACAAATCTGTTTGTGTAAAGGTTTCTTTTTTAGTTTTTGATTGTTAATTGTTTGTTCTTTTTCTGGTGTGGGCACGTATTTCAACACTGTAACTTGTAAAGATAATCAAAATTGATAGAGTACTTCCGGATGTTCTAGAATTATGAAATTTGGCAGCTAGCATCTACAGGTAGTGCTAGTTCATGAAAAATTAAAAAAAAAACTGTACATTTGTGCTTAAATCCTGAAAAATAATTACTATAAAAGGAGGCCAAAATTTGATATTGAAGCCGCTAGTTCAAGTGAGGTAGGTACCAGATAAAAGGGCTCTGGCTAAGTTAAGGGATTTTAGAAAAAGCTCGAGACCTCCAATTTTTGTACAGAACCCTCGGTGGGCGAGACCGACTCGCGCTTATCTTGTTTTTCTTTTAAAAAAATTGAATAAATAATCTTCGCATTGCTTAGAAATGTATGTATATTTTTTAGTAATCCATATATTCGTCAATTTTTATTCAACTCATGGACATACTATTAAGCCTCCCCGATAGTAGCAATGAAGTTTACAGAAAAGTACGGCTTGACACCGTGGAGTAGTAAGACAACATGTGATTGTAAGCGATAGTTGTGGATTCGATTTCCACTTGAGGTATTGATTATATTAGATCTTTAACTAATTTCCGCTTAATTATACAAAGCACATCATTAAATACTGCCACTGCCACACACACATGTATTGAATATATTGAGACAGAGTCGTTTAACACTATAGTGGTTTAATACTGGTTGCTTTTACCTCAGTGGTGGCGCAGTGGCACGAGGTGTGACTGTAAAACCGACTGGTTGTGGGTTCGATCCCCACTCGAGGAGATGAAATATTTACTTAAATTTATATTTCCATTTCTTCGCTCTGGTGTCGAGGTTAAGCGCGGCGTTGATTTCTGCCACTCAACACGCAATGCCTCCAGAAATCGGCAGAAAGTGGGGAACGGAGTGTCATACGACTAGGTTCCTTCTGCCTACCCTGCTGTGTGCGGGATACAGCGTGAAGCTGATTTTTTAAATTTTACCTCATTCATGAAACTGCTTTTATATATTTCAGCATTCAAGAGCTAATATCAAGTTGAACGGTAAGAAACTCTACGGAGCGGATGGGTGGGCAGTTAAAGAATTACTCAAAGTCGCCAATTTATTGAGATCAGCGTTGGAGACACCTAGTAATGATGATGCAGCCGCGGATTCGAACCCCTTGGTCTACGATGTTAGCAATAGGGTAAGTTTATTGTAGTTTTTTTTTTATTTTGTAACCACTATGTATCACGCTTAGTGAACAAAAAGATAGCAACTTTATTTTATTATTACTTTTGAATTGTTAAGTATTCAATTTGGTATATGATATTATATTATTATGGCGATAGCTGGCTTATATGAATTTTTTTGAGCTTTTAACCGACAGATTGCGTTTTTATTGTGATTTTAAAGATGAATTGACCACTTCTAGTCAATTAATTAATAATTCCGAATCAGTTTTAATTATACATTATTTTATTATTTTTTTTATTAATAATAAAAGAAATAACTTTGTAGATTAATGAAATAAAGCAGGCGAGAAGCTTGGCAACTGACATCACGGCGCAAGGAGCATTCCTCTATGACTTGCTCGCTAGAGAGCCAGAGAATAAGGTTAAATTTATAATAGAAATTAACAAAAATATATTTTTGTATTATTTTCTAAATTAATTTAGTGTTAATCATTTAATCTCTTATAATTTTGATTTTGGAGCGACCTTTTAGAACTTTACGTTATACCACGCCTACAACAGTGTAGACAGAGAGAACCTAGTGTTAAAACACTCCGTTCTCCATTTTCCATCAAATTCTGGAGGTATTACGTATTGAGTGGCGGAACTCAACACCGGGCTTTTGCCTTGGTGCCAGAGGTTAGAATTGAAACTATTAATAAATAATTTCATTTCTTCGCTCTGGCACCAAATTCATTCCCTCAAGTGGGGATTGAACCCACAACCACATTACAGCCTTGTGCGCCTGCGTCACGATGTTACAAAATAATAATGGATAACTTGTAACAGTTAAAGTGTAATATCCTTTTATATAAACAGGAACATCGCGACAGAGCACTATCCCGTCAGCTAGACATGTCCTCCTTAGAGACGTCACTCTCTCACGCAGTAGACTCTGTAGCGGGGAGAGTGGCGTCACTCAGAGAGCAGATAGAGAACGTGGCGTCCAGCGAGGCGGCGTTAGACGCCAAGTTGGAGAGGCGCCGTGCGGAGTTGCAGAGAGCTGAGAAGCGATTGCATACAGTGCAAAAGATTAAGTGATTGTTTATATTTTTTACTAGCTGCCAAAACGCGGCTTCGCCCGCATAAACTTATTATTATACTAGTGGGCACGCGCAGCTTCGCCCGCGTATTTTCACCCTTAGGGGAGACTTCTAAAAAAAACGCACGAAACACGTGTTCAATAAAATTTAATAGGAAAGAAAATATTTTCATTCAAGGATCTGTTGACATTTAAAATATTTTCATTTTTCTTACTTTGGAGTAGCCAGTAAGCAGAGGGAACCTTGTGTTATGATACTCAGTTCCCCATTTTTTTTCCTTTTTTAGCCTTGACACCAGACCGAAGAAATGAAAATATAAATGTAAATAAATATTTCATTTCCACGAGTGGGGGTTGAACCCACAACCAGTCGGTTTTACAGTCACACTTTGTGCCCCTGCGCCACGAGCGACCTTTTTATCTGTGTTGCACCCGAGTGAAAGATGAAATAAAAAAGTTGAATAGAAGAACATCAGCGCATTACACTATTTAACTAATACTTATATATGAGATGACATGTATATATAACATCCTGTATAATTACATGTGTGGGTGCCACTTTTTAAAAATTTTGTATTATCCATTTCAGGCCAGCCTACCAAACCGAATTAACGGCACTAGAAAGTGAAATCGAAGAGCTGTGGGATCAGTATGTATTGAGATACCGCTGTGTGGAGGCGCTTAAGCATCAGCTCAGCCTGCTAGAGACTGCTCAGGCTGAGGTAGGATTTCTATAAAAAAAAATGATTTTTGGGTTCCGCTGTATCCCGCATACGCATTTACAGTCACACGCTTTACTGATTAGTAAATATTAGTGATTAAATAAAATATCAACTAATATTAATAAGTATTTATAGTTTTTGAACGTTGGCAGGCAGCTGAAGAGCAGCAAGCGGCCATCATGCAACTCATACACAAATATGAAACGGAGGATGTATTGGGGAAACTTAGTGAAACTGGTATATTCTTTTTTTATCCCGTTCTGAGGATCTAGAGACAGTCATTTTTCCACATTCCACTCAATTTTAAAGACATTATGTGTGGAGTGGTAGAGCTTATAGACGCGTTTTGCCTTGCCGTAGCGGAGAATTGAAAATTATTCTTTCCATCAAGTGGAGATCGAACCTACAACGATATCTTTCACATTCAAACGCTGCGTTGCGCTACAATAATTATATAACTTATGTCCTTTAATATTTTACTTTTATATTTTTATTGTTTAGACGAAATGGATTCAAGCGACGAAGGTAAGGAGTCCGCGAAGCAGCCCCGCCCCGCCACCAGGCCTAAGACCAGACTACGTATAAAAACTGCGGGTAAATTTAAATTTACTTATATTTTAAGTAAAATAATTTACTAACACTGTCTCCCTACATTCTTATTACAAAAATATTAATAAATAAAATGCAAAATAAAAAAACTACGTCTTTATAATGTACGTATTTATATTTAAGAATATTTAAAATTTTTGTTTCCTTTTTGTACAATACGGTTCACTCTCTACTCTCCGTTCCCCACTTTGCGCTGAATTTTGGAGGCATTGCGTGTTGAGTGGCAGAACTCAACGCCGCGCTTAACCTCGACACCAGAGCGAAGAAAATGGAAATATAAATTTAAGTAAATATTTCATCTCCTCGAGTGGGGATCGAACCCACAACCAGTCGGTTTTGCAGTCACACCTCGTGCCGCTGCGCCACGACCGGCCTCTTTCATATTATATTAATTAAAATAAAAAAATAAAATTAAATTAGCTTCACGCTGTATCCCGCACACAGCAGGGTAGGCAGAGGGTGTTAAGACACTCCGTTCCCCACTATTATATTAATTATTTTCGTAAAAAGTATGTAACTAGGAAAAGGAGTGTCTTATCACCCAGTGATCTCCATTCCATCTGTGTACCCTACTATATACAGTGTGACGTTAATAAAAAACAAGAGTCTAATGGGGAACGGTGTCTTAACCCTAACTTCCCTCTACCCACCCAGCTATAATCTAATAGCTAAAAAAGTTGATGAAGCTAAAACAAGCTAAATATATTTTTCAGGAGTGGGACCAGATGCACGCAACGCCTTTGGTAGTATGCAAGCAAGGGAGTCCTTGGAAGAACTTGACCCTTCCAGTTCTGATACGGATATGTCAGAAACTCAGTTGTATGGTAAGATGTTTAAAAATGTGTAAAAAAATTAACTTAAGATGTTTCCTGTTCATGTGGTCGTTGCCCATTGAGCCATATTCCATTCCATAGAGCCATTCGTATAGACGACCACGACTATAGTGGGGTCGATTCCCGCTCGTGGGAATGGATTATTTAATGGAGTCCAAATTGGGCTTCGCCGCTTAAAATTTTTATATTAATTATACAAAATCTTTACTTAAGTTGTTGTTGTTGTGTTATTTTGATGTATATTACTGTGAAGTTTCATCTGAATCGTTCAGTAGTTATTGCGTAAAAGTGAGACAAACATCCATCATCACAAACTTTCACATTTATAATTTTGGTAGGATTCTCATTTCGCAATGTCTCAAAAAACTATAAATTTCTCAGAAATTCAGCGGTGCGTAGGGAACCTAGTGTCTTAAAACAGGGTTAAATAATTGTAAAAGAAATTCTGTAGTCCATGTGGTTCTGCTAACATATGAAATAAATAATTTCCTATATATAATAATATTTATTTCTGTGTGTCGCCGCTCGCCAGGTGACGGGGGGCGCTGGTCGCGGCCGCGTCCCGCCACGCGCACTCTAGCGGCCGCGGACCACTACGCAGATCTAGTGCATGGTGGGTAAACACACTAAGATTAGCGTCTAAATTATTAATCTTTAAATATTTTGTTTTTTTCTTAATACTAGTATATATAAACGTTTTAATTAGATTAAAGAATAGATTTATTGAGTTAAATTTTCTTTCTAAATTCCAATTCAATACGTACCGTTTGGCGCCCTCTGACTGCCCTGTAAGGGATAAAGCACCAAAAAAAGTAACAAAAAAATGGATCCTACTGTATCCCGCATGTAATAGGACAAACAGAGAGAATCTTAGCGAAGAAAATGTTTATGTTAATATTTCTATATATATATATTTCTAGGTGCAGAGGGTTCTAACACTGAGGGCTCTCTGGGCAGCTCTTCGGAGAGCGAGTTAAGATTGACGAGCGCTCATCCGGGAAGAACGTCTGCGCTTAGTGATAATGAATTTTAATTTACTTTTTAGGATTATTAAAGAAAATTGTTATTTTGTTTAAATTTCGCCTTTTTCAATGTTGTTTATTTTGTCATATGAATTTAAGATAATATAGACACACATGTATCTATAAATTATATACGTTTGTTTCATTAACTTTGCAACCTTACTCAGTGGCGTAGCTGGGGGGGTGCGAGCGGTGCAGTCGCACCGGGCATCAAAAGGAAAGGGGCATCAAAGTCTACGATCAATTCTTATATATTTTTTTTTCAATCAAGAATCAAGAAATGTACAAGAAAAATAAGAGAATGAAAATGAAAAATACAATATCGCTATCATGTCAATCGAACATGAACTAGTCGATACTATTGATTTTGAAAATGTGAATAATGACTTTGCTAGTCAAAACGCGCGTAATGTCCTTTTTTAAATGTTTGCAATTATTTTTACCAAAATTTAATGTTATAACTTCTATATAGTTATTATAGTTTTGAAGCAATAAAAAAATATATATCTACTCTACTGTGTTTTGAAATCTGAAATTATTTTGATCATTTTAAATGGCATCAAGTCCTAAGCTGCACCAGGCAGCAAATACCCTAGTTTCGCCACTGACCTTACTAGTTTACAAAAGGTACTAGTATATACTGTTTTATCGACCCACCGTTCTCACAACTTAATTTATCATTGCTCCACTAAACAGAGAAATACTTCAAGTGAATATTATTATGCAAAAAATATCAAAAAAAAAGATACAAGAGCCGGCCAGTACTGATGCCGACAATATGCATTAGGTATATCTATATTTTTTGATTAAATTATTTCTTCAATTAAATTATATTATCCTTAATTATTAAATTTAATAATACTAAGTTTTTTAATGTGTATTGTAGTGAATTGTATTGTATTTTACGAAATAATAAAGGATACATTACTTCTTAAAGAAAATATGGTATTTATTTATTAGGTACAATATATAAGCTCGACATTATTTTCCTAATGAAAATAGTATTTTTTATATTTTATTTTATTTTGACAGACCTAGTATATACGCTTTTTTTGGCACTTTTTAAACTGGCAACAATATGTTTTTTTGAACTAGCAACAACATGTTTAAAATAATACTTTCTGAATTAGTTATTAATTATCAAATAAAAATGCCATATCTCATATAAATTGTATTTATTTGTTTCAAGCAGTTTATACATTAAATAATCGCGTTTCTATATACAAATATTTGTAGATATCTATGTTATAAATGTAAAAAAATACACTCTAGATAAATCTAAATTTTTAACATGCCGATATTTATTTTTTTTACATAATTTTACTTAAAAATATATAGAAATGAATAATTTTAGTAAATATTTAAAAAAAAACAATTGCATATAAAAAAATTGTGTTCATCTCGCTTAATATGAAATATTTTTTTTTATTTCATTCTTATATACATGTTATAGCTAATTAATCTCAATAAGACTGGTTTCAAAAAGTAAAAAAATCTTAAAGTATAGAATATAGGTACGTTTTTAAAGTGCAACAGATATATATTATATGTTTATCTGTGGTAAAAGTGTATAAGAAATTAAAAAACACACTTAATAATAAACACGAAAGTTATACATAGCCTATAATTGTTAAAAATATAAACATTACTCCTGGTAACAAGAAATAAAGCTAGAAAAAGACTAATCTAAATAAACATGTTTAAGTAAATTGAATTAAGATGGCGTTTTTAATCTGTGGCTATATTTCAAAATGTCGTTAAAACCGAAAATGGCGGTCGATTATGTTTAATAAAAGATAATTTAGTATTGTTGTTTATATTATTATTAATGCTATAACTTTTGATATTCAGATATAAAAACTGCCATCTTATTTCCATAGTTTCTCTTATACTTTTACATTAAAATAATAAAAATTGAGCAAATTTAGATGCGTTATATACATACCAATGGTGTCGTTGAGACGATTTGGCACCGGTTAGGTACATCGGACTTGAGTTCAAATTTACAAGTTAAAATTATTTAAATAACTAAAATAAGAATAACTAAAATAAGATTAAGTAAAGGTTTTTTAGATATAAACTTTTTTTCCAAATCTGATAGATTTTCGTTGATAATCTTGTAAAAAATGAAAGTTTTCAGTATAATATTGTATATAAATAATATTAGATAATATTTTATATTTTTGATCTATTTAAAGCACGTGTGTTTAATTTCGTATTTGTATGTTTGTTTCTATATCTATTAATTCGGAAATTCAAAGTTATAGTTATCGTTCCATTTTAAGAAGCAGTATAAGTTTTATTGCATATTCAAATATGTGTGCTGATACAGCGTGAAGTTGTTTTTTTTTTAATAAGTTTTATAAAAATCAGCCTAATTAGTAAGTCTTGAGATATGAACATCCCCGCGTTTCTGGAGTAAAATATAGATGTGCATTATGAGTGAATAGGTAAGACAGATATTTGAAATCTATAACATTTTTAATAAAATTACTTTTCAATTATTTTATGAATCTCTCGAAGATAATTTATAATCGAAGAGTTTTCGTTTGTATAAGTTTTATATCTACAAAACATTAAAGCTAGATAAGTAAATCTTAGACATATTATGTATGTATAATTAATATAACACAGATATTTGACGATAAAGAACAAATGTACACGTGGTCGTAATCCAAGAACGGGACAGTAAAAAAAATAAAAATATTATTGAAAAATTGCTGTAATTTCTTTTTAGCAATAAAACTTGCTTTTGTCGTTGTATATAAAGTAAATACGTTAATTAGTATTTTTTTTAATTATGTATTTATCTTAATAAAAAAGGTTTGTAACTTCTGCCCTGTACAGTTATTAATGTTTGAACCGTCCGTGGTCTAAAATTACGACACTTTCAGTTAGTAAATGAGTGTTAGTACTTTAGATTTGATGAAATTTATGAGTTAGTCACTAAATGGTGATATTAATTGATGAGATATGAAGATAATGTTATATTTTACAAAATTAGGGGTAAGTAAATATTATGTAAAATTTTTTTAGAAAACGTATAATAAAAATTGAAAGTAGCAGGATTTGAACCAGCGGCTCCTGCAGCCCTGACAGCCCTGACTTCCAAGAATTGCGGGCTTAGATCTGCTACATTCAAACTTTTTCTATACCTTTTCTAAATAGTATTTTTTTTACCTCGATTTGGTAACAAGGCAAAATGCGGCGTCGAGTTCCGCCACTCAATACGCAATAACTCGAGAATTCATAGGAAATTGAGGAACGGAAGTGTCTTAATGGGGACGGATTTTTTAACACTAGGTTCCCAGATTCCCTCCGCCTACCTTGCTACTTATCTCGGTTATTTAAAATAAAAAATAATATAAAATAAATATTTTTTCAAAGCGAATTACAATTTTGTATAATTAATGTATAGAATATATTAATATTTTTATAATAGTCTTTGAGCTTAATTATTACAGCTTACGATCTAATAATGTACATTTTTAATTATAATACGATAAAGCTATTACTTTTCATATATTCATAGTAGTTTAATAACTACAAAATAAAGTAAATTTTATAAAAATAATAAAAGAATAAAGGTGCTCTGAAACATTAAAAATACAATAGAATGGAGAATTTAGTCACAATTTCTTCTGCCGCGAAGTAAAATAATAATAAGGATATAATAAATATAGCACTGTAAAAGCTACAATTATTATTATCTTCAGTTTTTCTTTGTAATTTTGGTTGTTATTGGATAAAACGAATAAGTCAATTTTAATATATATTTTTTTCTGTTTGAGAGTGGTTTTACTCATGATACGACAAAATATTTTCTGGTGCTGCTACTCTGATGCTGTTCCTGCTGTTCTGATGCTGTTTGATTAACAGCTATTTTCCAGTAGATTAAAATATGAAGAAGCTGGTCTGATATATGTATTTTTTACTGGGATTGATTAGATTGCGAGGACTCAGTGCCAGAGCTGGCGAGCGAGTCGTGGTGCTCCGCCGCGTGCCTGCTCTCGTCGCACACGGCTATGAACTGTTCTGCGTATGCCCTGAAATTATTTTTGAGGAATTTAGTTTAGTACTTACATATTACGTACGAGGCCAGTCGTGGCGCAGCGGCACGAGGTGTGACTACAAAATCGACTGGTTGTGGGTTCGATCCCCACTCGAGGAGATGAAATATTTACTTAAATTTATATTTCCATTTTCTTCGCTCTGGTGTCGAGGTTAAGCGCGGCGTTGAGTTCTGCCCCTCAACACGCAATGCCTCCAGAATTCGGCAGAAAGTGGGGAACGGAGTGTCTTAACACTAAGTTCCCTCTGCCTACCCTGCTGTGAGCGGGATACAGCGTGAAGCTGATTTATTTTTTTATTTTTACTTACATATTATTTTGAATTAAAAAAGTATATAGGTAAACATCGTGGCGTAGTGGGACGGTGTGACTGTATATGCTATGGTTATGGGTTCAGCCCAATCGGGGCTTAGTTATTATATTTAATTACTTTTAGCTAGGGTAGGGTAGGGTAGCGTAAGGTAGGCAGAAGTAATCTAGATACTCTGATTTTATTTATGAAATTGGCCGTAATCGTATAATTGACGGATTAGATGTTTATCAAATTCTATAAACTGAAACGAATTGAAATCTTTTATTAATACAACCTTGATGTTGAAATGAATAATGAAAAGTAAAATTTGTAAATTGAAAATAATCTTAATAATATTATATTTCAATATTTATTTCTTCGAATTTAAATGTACCTCATGGTTTGTAATTTTTCACAACTGTTATTGTTCCTTAATCGCGACGAATCGGTTATTGTAATTGTACAGAAGTTATTAAAATAGATTTTTATAAAAGCAGCTTCGCGCTCTCCCCCGTCTAGCTGGGTTGGGTTCCATATGTTTTGAAATTTGACAGTGTGTGGGGAACATAGCGTCTCAACACAAGGTTCCCTCTGCGTACCCGTTTATAAGCAGGATACAGCGCTAAAACTAATAATTTTGCTAAAAGTGAAAAATAATGATTTCACCTTACCGCTTTCCAATATTATTTTGTTTTATATTATTGTAAGTTTGGTGGTATTTAGTCTTTAAAAATGTTAACAAGATTAATCTCACCTATCCAACCCAGTATAGGTCCTCTTCAGGTCGTCCAGTGAGGGGTGGTCTCTGTCAGCACGTTTGCGATGTATGCGCTCCAGGGACCTCGTTAGCTGGGCCTCTTGGCGGCGACGAGCTCGACGCTCTGATCTGGCTCGGGGGGAGCGACGACGACGGCGCTGAAGAAAAACATTGAAATTTCTATGAGAATCATGCTGTATACCGATACCAATTTCTGAGACATTGCTTTGTCGATTGTCAGCTTTGTCTGAGTCCACATTTGAACCCACAAATATCGCTTAAAGTCAGACGCCGTACCACTGCGCCGTCCCTTTTGTGAAAATATTGAAATAGATGGGGAAATTACTTATTGTTATCTTTTATATAGTTTCACGCTGCATCTCGCACATAGCAGGGAAGCCAGAGGGAACCTACAAACCTAGTGTTAATTGCCTCCTTTCCTGTTAAGACATCCGCACCCTACTTTCCGCATTTCGGGGAATAGCGTGTGGAGTGGCGGAACTCAACGCTGTATTATTTATTATTTGAATCTTTTAGTGATTTATTGTTCTCTTTTTGTAAATAAGTAGAACTAAAATAATGTATATATTACAGAGGTCTAAATATCACAAGCAATAATATTACTTCATACATACATTACTATATACCTCTTTCATAAACGTTATACAATACAAATTCCGTACAAATATTGTAGTCCATATAAACGCTAAGAATATATTATTAAAACATTACCAGACCGGCAATAAAGCGCTTTCGAAATCACAAATTATATTATTTTTAATTAAATATTATTAATACGTAATATAAATTTTGTCCATGCTTACTAATAATAATAGTGTTGGATAATAACTGCTTACTAATAATAATAAGAATTTATAGTGGACAATATTCTTTCTTTTTTTCAGTGTCCAGGGAAGCCCTTGCTTACGGAAATGGGGTGTGGAGCCATTCCCCACTTTCCGCCGATTTTTGAGTTATTGCGTTTTGAGTGGCGAACGCCGCGCTTTGTCTTGTTACCATAGTAAGGTAATAAAAATGTTATATATAAGTAATAGTTCAATCCCCCGTGTGGGGATTGAACCTCCAACCGGCGCATTTACGACGACTACGTGATTTATTAATATATCTTATTAATGTCGCAAACAGCAAATGGCCAATATAAAAAGAATTTTCACGCTCTTTCCAAAAAATAACAGGATAGGATATTCCGTAGTATATACCGTAGTACAGTACGGTTGACGAGTCGTGGCCGCTCTGAAGTTAACTGTAGACGTCTGCGCAGATTCGATTTTAGGGTCTTTTCCTACTTTTGACTATTTTTTACCTGAGGAAACGATGCACAACAGTTCAGAAAGCTTTATTTCAGGGCGACTACGACATGTCGATCGTACTGTAATTTGAAAAAAATATATATACTCCCGAATGACGATCGAGTTCTTAGCTATCGCGTCCACAGATAATATATACAAAGAAATATGTACTTACATCCTGTACAGGATAATATATGGGTGCGCCGTACGGTGCTGGTGGTAGCGGCAGCGTCGCGTACCGCGGTGGTACCACCATGCTCATTGGAACTCTTCCCAACTATAAAAAAAGATATTTTTATATGACAATATGTACAATAGTACCTATAAATTTACAAAAAAGCTTAAGTTTAGTTAAATTTAATTTAAATATTTGCTTAAATTGAGAAAATGTCATCTAGGAATTGAAAATGGACGAAATTAAGTTTTATCATCAGCAAGTACTTACTTACTTAATTTAAGTACTCAGTTAGAGGTCTATAAGAGTAGTAATAATAAAGGAAATATGGAATGAAAAGTCGAAGAGAACGAAGTGTCTTAACACTAGCTTCCTTTTGCTTAGGGTAGGCATAGGTTTGCCTGTATGCGGGAAACACCGTGAAGCAAAAAAAAGAAAAATGAAATATTGAGATTTTTGAATAGTGGCGCAGGGGCACGAGGGTGGGACTCGAGGAAATGTTTTTTTTTTATATCTTTGCTCAACACGCAATGCCTCCAGAAGCCTCTCCATCGGAAAATGGGGAGCGCAGTGTCTTAACACTAGGCTCCTTCTGCCTACTTTACTACATGCGGGATACAGCGTGAAGCAGCAGCGTGTTACAGTTGAAATTTATAAATAACAGTAAGTGTTTATAAACAGCGTGGGCGAGTCAGTCACGATCAGCTTTAGCTAGGCTAGGACAATGGAATGTCAGGTTTTACACTTCCTGACCGAGCCTTGTGCGTCCTACCGCATACTTTATGTCATAGCAAAAAATATGTAATCTGATAAAAAAAACTATTTATTTTAATTTATATTTCCATTTCTTCGCCCTGGTGTCGAGGCAAAGCGCGGTGTTGAGTTCTGCCACTCAACACGCAATGCCTCCAGAATTCGGCAGAAAGTGGGGAACGGAGTGTCTTAACACTAGGTTCCCTCTGCCTACCCTGCTGTGTGCGGGATACAGCGTGAAGCTGATTTTTTTTATAAAAAAAAGATTGTTTTTTTTTATACATATTATGTGTAGCAAGGTAGGCTTAAAAGAGTTAGTGATAGGATATTCCGTTGTTCTTTTATTGACCGCTTTCAAAGGGACGAGTGGTAAAACTCAACGCCGGACTTGTTCGTACCAAAGTGGGGAAGTAAAAGTTTTCTGCGTAACTCTGCACATTGCAGAGTAGGCAGAGGGAATATGGGAATGGCATTCCCATTAAGACACTATCGATCTCCACTCTCCGTAAATTCAGAAGGCATTGAATCCGAGAAAAAATATTGTTCTCATCGGAGAGGCTTATTGCCTCTCCGATGAGAAATGTTGCAAGTATAAAAAACTAAGAAAGGTTATAAAATTTTCTCTATGATAACACGCGATAATTGATTAGGTTATAATGCTTTTTTTTGTTGTTATACAGAAATATATAGATATTATTCTGTACATTTTTTTACGCTTTTTAAGCAATATTACATTAATTGACATTGACGAAACAGTATTTAGATATGGTTCTTGGTTAAGTCAGAGCCAGTCGTGGCGCAGCGGCACAGGCATTCGACTGTACAACTAACAGGTTGTGGGTTCAATATCCACTTGAATTAATGAAATATTTAATATTTTCATTTTCTTACGTCTGGTCGTAAAGAGGCAAAGCGCGGCAATGAGTTTCGCCACTCAACAGCAATGCCTCCAGAAATCGGCGTAAAGCGTGGAACGGAAGTGTTTTAAGACTAGGTCCCCAGGTTCCCTCTGCCTGTCTCCTTATGTACGGAATGCAGCAATTATGCAATTCATACAAATGCTATTTTCTTCAGTTATCTCGTGAAGATTATCTCATCAAATTTCTTTTGATTATTCTCAGTAAATTTTAACTTAAATATGTATTTGCGTCATTTTCAAGTAAAAAATACTGTTATTTTTTCTCCATTCCTTGTTCTTATATTATACAATACCAACATATTCAAATTAATTATATTTAAATATTAAATTGAAAGTAATTACGGCGTCGGTCAACGATTTTATCTTTTAGCAAATTTTATTGAGCAATTAGTGTGTTTACTTTCTAATGGAAATGTTGACGATTTCTTGAAATGCTAAGAACTACCAGTTTACTCTATATTGGTATGTAAAAGTGAACAATGTTCTTTTCGCATAGCGAGGTAGGTAGAGGGAACCTAGGGTTAACTCCCTTCTCCAACTTCAGCCGCATTATCGAGTTGCTGTATGTTTAGAGGCGGAACTAAACGCCACTGTCTTTACTGTCTTTCTTCGAGCGGGAATCGAGCCCCTAATTATCACATAAGAAATAATAATAATATCTAAGAAAAAAAAATACTCAGAATGTACGAAGTATAATCATATTTAACAGATAGTTCAAGATGTTGATCAAAATGATATAATGCACGAAGCTGGTCGTTACATCGGTCCGCTGGAATGCGGCTCACCTCTCGCTTTAGCTATTCTGTTTGACTAAATGGCATAAATAAATACTAAATTAACTAATATTATTTGTTAATTATGATTTTCGAATATAATATGCCTTTTAAATGAAGAGTTTTTACGGCGAGGCCAGTCGTGGCGCAGGGGTAAAAGCGTGTGATTGTAACGCGACGGATTGTGGCTTCGATTCTCAATCGTGGGAAGGATTTTTTTATAATTTTGATATCCTCGCTCATGCGTCAACACATAGTACGGCGTTGAATTCTGTCATTCGAAATGTAATGCCTTCAGAATTTTGTTATATTTCAAAAAGAAAGACACTGACAGAGCAGATCTTAATGTGTTTTTCTATAAAATCATATAAAGGCCAGTCGTGGCGCGGGGGCACAAGCGGCTATAAATGTCACGTGTTGTGGGTTCGATTCATACTTTAAATGAAATAGATATTTAATATTTTAAGTTCTTCGCTCTGGTATTGACAAAGCACCGCGTTGAGCGCTGCTATTCAACACGCAATGTCACCAAATCTAAGTGGAAAGTAGGGAGCGTAGTGTCTTACCACTAGGATCCCTTCTAGTCTAGCCTGATTCAGCGTGAAGCTAAAGGCTTTAATAAAGGTATTAATTTTCTGATAGATTTCAAGTGCTCATTCTAAAAAACATAGAGCGTCAAATGCATAAACTAACTACACTAACTAACCTAAAAAATAGTCAAAAGGCTCGCTACATTTTACTACATTTTAAATAGTTATTTTAAGAAAATTATTTATTAATTATAAATTAATAAAAAAATGAACATATAATTCTTATTTGAGAAAAAGAAACGAATACTTATATCTAAGTATTTAATGATCAACATAACACGTACATGTCATTCAATACCTCATATAGAGTGTTGTAGACACAAGACCGACCCACCTTGATACAAATACTGGCGATGTTAGAGACCTTCTCTAAACGCTTATATCGAATACGTCTTAAATACAAAAGTAAATTAAATGCGGGATACAGCGTGAATCTGTCACGCTGTATCCCGCATACCGCAGATATTCCGTTCCTCACTTTTCGCCGAATTTTTCGAAGCATCACGTGTTGAGTAGCGTAAGTCAAAGAAAAAATTTTAAAAATAATTTGGTACCAGAACGAAGAAATGAAAATATTAATAAATAATAATCCATTCCCTCAAGTGGGAATCCAACCCACAAGCATCGCGTTACAGTCACAGCTTTGTGCCCCGGCCCCGAAGGCCCCGAATACTAGTAAAACTAGTGACTTCGTTTACTTAAGTTTGTCATTAGAAAACTAACAATAAAATACATACTATAATATGAATTGTTTTGTTAACTTCATGTCGTATTATATCATACTGATATGGAGAGAGAATAGAGTATTAAGGCACTCCCTCCTAAAGGCCAAGCACCGCCCAGTTTTCGAAATATTGCGTCGAGTGGTGGAACTCAACTTTGAGCTGTGTTTAGTTACCTGAGCAAGGATCGAACCCACTACAGTCGCGTTAACAGCCACACGGCGTCCTCACTCTTCATGATTATTTATTCATTAATATAGTAATTATGGTATTACGGAGATAAGAGACCAAGACCTGCATAATTTCCATTTTAATTGCTGGCGCTCACTTTCTAGTCGATCTTCGTGTAATTATTTAAATAAAAATCTAAAAGGAATTTTGACTTGTGATTATTAACCGACTCCAAAATGGAGAGAATTCTGAATTTGACTGTACGGGTGGGTGTATTTTTCGCGTTTTTGAAGTCAGTGACAACATAATAAATATCTACTAAATATACTGAACAATAGTTCAGCTCGAGAAGCCCAGTTGTGGTGCAGGGGCGACTGTAAACGTGACAGGTTACAGGTTCGATTCACAGTCGAGGAATTTTCGCAGCTCAACACGCCTCCATAATCTGGAGGAAAGTAATAAACGAAAAAAATCTTATTAGGAACGGATTGTATTAACACATTGTTCCCAGTTACCTTTTCCATCCTACTACGTGCGGGATACAGCGTAAAGCTAACCTTACCAGTAGCCTCTGAAGAGTTTCCCTATTCAGATCCTAGCTCCATCATCAGACCAGCTCAATTATACCATATAATTGTAGCAACCTTAGCTACGTAGGTATAACTGCCAAGTAGAGCAAATTGATGATGATATAGTGATAAAAATAATAATAATCAGCTTCACGCTGTATCCCGCACACAGCAGGGTAGGCAGAGGGAATCTCGTGATAAATGGATCAAATTCAGTTTTTTTAGATTTTACTATATATCTAAGTAGTTTTAAGTCGACCTAAAAACATATATTAAAAGTGTACCCATAAACCGTAACCGTCTGCAACGTCTACGGAAAACGGAATGACATCTCAAAAAATATAAATAATTTACATTGGTTCTAATTATCTATAATGCAATGATTGTATGCACAGATAAGAGGAAAAGTGAGTGCAATCTACTCAAGTATGCGAGACACATCTTAGAGAATGTGAAATTTACATTTCGCGATCAAATTGACAGACGTGCTGCTTCTTGTTTTCGCAACATTTGTCATACCCATATCGACGTGAAGATACTTGGTTACGTTAAAATGTGAAATAGTGAACTTTCTCCAGAGACCAGTCGTGGCGCTGGGGTACAAGAGTGCGACAGTAAACGCGATAGAGGTTGTGAGTTGAATTCCCATTTAAGGAATGGAAATATTTTATATTTACATTTCTTTGTTCTGGTAACGAGGCAAAGCGCGGCGTTGAGTTCCGGCACTCAACAGTGTTTCCAGAATTCGGCGGAAAGTAGGAAACGGAAGAGTCTTAATGAGAACGGTCCCTTTTAACACTAGGTATTCAAGTTCCCTTTGCTTCTGCCTACTATGCTATGTGCGTGATACAGCATTAAGCTAAAAATACTTTCTCCTAATATTGGCTAACAGCTTATATTCTTTAGATTTAATTTATTAGGGTTCTTTAATTTAAAAAAAACGGCGTCTTTATAGTACTAATTTGTTAGTCAGATTAGGTCATGTCAGAAAATTTGATATGTACAATATCTAATTTTGCATTATAATTAAATATCTAACATGTAATTAAGAGGTGCAAAAGTTCATATATTCGAAGAGTATAATGATACTTAGGATAACTAATAACAAATTGCTGTAGTAGTTGACAGACTACAGATTTGAATTAAATACTATACTATAATTAAATATCATAAATGTTTTATAAAAGTAAATTTATTACAATTTTTAAATTTTCTTTCTTCAGGTAATAGCGAAAAGTTAAACAATCTAAATATAGGTTCATTAAACTTTTATTAGACTAATCTTTCTCAAATGCGTGTAAGGCCAACGTATAAAGTCTAATCATAAAAAAACTGCCTCAAAATATGCCTTATACAGTAAAATTGCGAGTTTAATAATGGTAACATATAAAACATTTATATTTTTTGCTCACAGATGCTGGATCCCAAGGCGCCACTCAAAATTTAAACATTTTTTAACTTTATCTCTATCACCATCTATCTGTTACTATTACCATCTCTACAATATCACTTTCTCAATCTCTACAATATCACTATCACCATCTCTACAGTATCACTATCTTTATCTCTATCTCTACAGTATCACTATCTTTATCTCTATCTCTACAATATCACTATCACCATTTCTAGAATACTATCATCACCAGCTATCAGTTGGTACGTGAGTGATGGGTCACCTCTAAGCTCGATGGCAGCGAGGCAGTAATTTATTAGTAGTAGGTCTTTGAAAACGATATATTGCATTCTGGGCTTTCCAATGCAAGTGAAGAGACAAATCGTACTAACGTATACTGAATATAGATTACAATATTATATTTTTGAATACTTCTTAGAGTTGTTTTTAGTAAATATGTTTATTATACATCTACTTTTGTTATATTTATATATGTCTCGTTGTATCACGTTGTAGCAGGACGGGCAAAGGGAACCTAGTGTTAAGACACTCCGTTCCCCAGGCACCTCCGAATTTTCGAAGCATTGTTCAACATCGCGCTTTATCTTATCCAGAGCGAGGAGATGAAAATAATTAATTCTCCGGAGTGGAAATCGAACCCGCACCCATCACATTTGTAGTAGACAGCCTCTAAACGTGCAATTTCATAAATCATAGATTTTATTAATGAAGTAATAAATACTTAACAATTATACGAAACCAATAACGAAAATTTTGATTCAAACTTAACCTTATTTACAATTCAAGAATTGAGCACACAAACCACTCAAGAATGGTAAAATTTACAAACAAAACAATTAAAGTAACGGTAGTCCCATCACGAATGAACCCGTAACCTCTTGGCAGACGATACTTCTCACGATGCCAAGTGGGTCAAGTGTGATCTTCACGCTGCATCCCGCATATAGCAGGGTAAGCAGGGGGAATCTAGTGTTACTACACTCCGCTCTCCATGCACTGTTTGTTTCAAAGTCATTGCAGATTTGGTGGCGCAATGCTCCATCGGGCAGTTCAAACTTAAAATATTTTGGATTGGAATATTTTAAGTCGTGGCGGCATGCAGTGGGAGTGCTTCTGACTATAAACCAAATGTGATTGTGGGTTTGATTCTTCCTCGGGGTTTTTTTTTATTTTCTCATCATGTGATGTTGAGTTCCGCTTAATATACATTTCTTCAAGCTTTGTGAGATGAAAATAAAGATTTATTTATTATTTATTATTTATTTATTTATTATTTCGGATGGACATTGTGCAAACTTTTCCCCGAGTTGGAATCGAACTCACAACCATTACATACTCGTACATTTTAATTCAAAACCGCGGTTTAACTTGGCATTTAGATATTATTTTCTCCATTTTCTGCACATATTAAGACATTTCGAAGCTTTGTCTACTCAAAGTAATAAACAGTATAGGCGAATGTAAATGAACCTGTGACCTCTTAGCAACAACCTACCGCCAAGTGTGTCAAATAGGTATTTCCATACAACATAAATAAAGTTAACGCAAACTAGATCTTAACCACTTTCTTCTTTCATTTTAAATAATTATGCGTGCTTTCGTTTTTTTAAATATTCGCATAATAGTCAAAGAATGTATGGCTTTGGGAATTTTTGATGTGTATTTTGTTCCATAAAGATCTTTGTTTTTTAGATACGTAAATTTAGATTTGGTTGTTAGAACAATGTTTACTACACTTCTACTATAATTATATTTAAAAAATAAAATAAATTAGCTTGACGCTGTATCCCGCACACAGCAGGGTTGGCAGAGGGAACCTAGTGTTAAGACACTCCGTTCCCCACTTTCTGCCGAATTCTGCTCGAGGCCGGTCGTGGCGCAGCGGCACGAGGTGTGACTGCAAAACCGACTGGTTGTGGGTTCGATCCCCACTCGAGGAGATGAAATATTTACTTAAATTGATATTTCCATTTCTTCGCTCTGGTGTCGAGGTTAAGCGCGGCGTTGAGTTCTGCCACTCAACACGCAATGCCTCCAGAATTCGGCAGACAGTGGGGAACGGAGTAATTATATTTAAATTAAATTAAATTAGCTTCACGCTGTATCCCGCATACAGCAGGGTAGGCAGAGGGAAGACACAAGTTGTTAAGACACAAGAATTCTGGAGGCATTGCGTGTTGAGTGGCAGAACTCAACGCCGCGCTTTGCCTCGACACTAGAGCTAAGAAATTGAAATATAAATTTAAATAAATATTTCATCTCCTCGGGCGGGGATCGAACAACCAATCGGTTTTACAGTCACACTTTGTGTCACTGCCCCACGACTGGCCTCTACTATAATTATATTTAAGTTTTTTTAAGCTTCACGCTGTATCCCGCAGGTTAAGTCAGCAAAGGTTAGCACTTTCCGGCTCTACCTCGTTACTACAGGGAGGAAAAGAAAATATCAAATATTTCAAGAATCGAATCTACAACCTGTCGCGTTAACAGTCACACGTTTGTACCCTTGCGCAACGACCGATAAATTTAAATTAAAATCCAAATTATTGTTTACTTTCATAGCTTTTATTTGCGGCTTCGCCTGAGTGATCGAATTGAAATAACAACTAGTAGTGTATGATACATGACATAATATTCTACGTGGCCGAGACTTTGACCGCAAGTAAAGTGAGAAACATCGCAACAATTAACATAATAGTCGATTCATCTTAAAATATACTTTCAATTGATCTAGCAGTTCCCGAGATAAGCGCTTTGAAAGAAACAAACTCTTCAGTTTTATAATATAAGTATAGATTCAAATAGACAAATTAAGCAAAGTCGTCAGCACCTTTTCGGAAGGCAGTTCTGCTGATCAGAGCTGGAGCTGATCACGTAGAATGTTGGCGTTGAGTTGCTCGTTTCAATATAAACTCTACATTTACTTCATTGCACTTAGGCTTAGGCTGTGGCCTATTTATAATCAACTTACATTGTCCTCACATATTGAGGCCAGTCATGGCGCAGTGGCACAAAGTGTGACTGTAAAACCGACTGGTTGTGGGTTGATCCCCACTTGTGGAGATGAAATATTTACGTCAATTTATATTTCCATTTCTTCGCTCTGGTGTCGAGACAAAGCGCGGCGTTGAATTCTGCCACTCAACACACAATTCCTACGGAATTCGGCAGAAAGTGGGAAACGGAGTGTCTTAACACTAGGTTCCCTTTGCCTACCCTGCTGTGTGCGGGATACAGCGTGAAGCTGATTTATTTCTTACATAGTAATGTCCCCAGGAAGTAGTAATTCATATGTCATCTAACATATCACATAGAAAGTGTGACGTAACCGGAAGTGGCTTGCGCAAGTCATTAAAACATCTGCTTTAAATGACAAAAAAATGTTCGATTATGTAATATGTCGTTGCATCATTCCTGATGGGAGGGACGATTAACACTGATGGTATTAGTTATTTACTAGTCCTCATTGGATAACGGAACTTAACGCTACCTTACTAAAAATAAGCCTCATTACAACATACAGTAGCTTAACGCTGTAGCAGCTGTCCCGCAAAGAGGGGAAGGCAAAAGGAACCTAGTGTTAAAATATTCCGTTTCCCACTTTTCATCTATTTTTCACGACGGTTTTATAAGGCTGAAATCTATCTAGTAGTGGAATTTTTATGTATAATCATTTCGTCGTCGACGAAAAAAGTAATTTTATACTTATTTAGAAAACGCATAAATATTTGAACGTAGTGGAATTCGAACCCGCGCCTCCTTGAAACCGACCGACCTAGTCGTCGTTCAATTTTTTATACGTTTTCTAAATAAGTATTTTTCTTTCCTAAGTATGGAATAACACTTTAAAAATGTTCAAAAATAAGTAATTTTATAATTAACTTATATTTTTAACTGTACCAGCTGTAACAGAACCAAACAACGCTAAAAGTTAAAACAAACATTTACAACAAGTGAGCATCGAAGCTGCGACCGATTGGCCCAGCTTATTTTAGACACGCGATTCTAAAACTTTCTACTAGAAGTTACTAGAAAAACTATGTAAAAAATAATATTAGTAACACACAAATCTTATAAAAAGTATATACTTTTTACAAGTCCAGTGAAGCAAATAAAAAGTTAACCGCGACTGTTATTTGTCGGACACCGACGCGAACTGACGACACTTTCTCTAACTTACTGATCCCATGTTAGTGTAGTTTACACGTTTTTATAGATACTAATTTGGAAAATGTTTTACAGATTTCTTTTTATGTTTCGGTGAAATGAAGTAAAATCATTTTCTTGACTTTGGTACCGATGTAAAGAACGGCGTTGAGTTCCGAAACTCAACAAGTATGTGTTGAAAATTGAGAACGGAGTTTCATGAGACTAGGTTCTCTTTGAACACTGTAACTGAGATAGAGAACCGAACCTTTTTTTTAGCTTCACGCCATATGCCGAACGTCGCAGGGCACGCAAAGGGAACCTGGGAATCTAGTGCTAACACACTCTGTTACCTGACACTTACAATCTCGTTGGAGGCATTTTATGGACCACTACGGCCTCATATAATTTCTTTACAATTGTGGCATAATGGAGGTGGCATACTCATGGCACTACAAAATTTCAAATATTTCATTGCCTCGAGTCGGAATTGAACTCACAACAGCCTGTCACGTTTACAGGCACACGCTTGTGCCCCTGCGTCACGAAGGCCTTAACTTCAACATTACATTACCAATATCTAATATTAAATTTGATCTGGTGGAACTCTGTGTAACTGGTGGTTTTGGTAAGTGCTATCGAAGTACAGAGTTGCGAAATAATATCGCATAACCAATTATTTCATAATCAAAACCACATACATACATATATTAAAACTTAAAAAGTCATCGACCGTGACATACCGGAGGTGCTTTCAGTATGTATTTCTTTTAGCTTCACGCTGTATCCCGCACATGACAGGATAGACAGAAGGAACCTAGTGTTTAGACGCTCGGTTCAACTTTTCGCTGAGTTCAGAAAGCTTAGCCTCGCTGCCAGAGCTAGGAAATTAAAATATGAAATATTTCATTTCCTCCAGTGGGAATTGAGCCCACAACCCGTCGCGTTTACAGCCACACTTGGTGCCGCTGCGCCACGACCGGCCTCAGATAATAAGCTGATACACTTTATATTGCTGAGATCAATCAGGTTTCCTTCATTCGAATAATTTCCCATAATTCAGGTTAAATATGAGTAAAAGGCGCAAAAACAGGTGTATGTAACCACAATAACTCTTGGGACGCTTTCGAAAGTTTGCCTCGTTTTGACAGATTACTATTTTCTTTTTTTTTAGCTTCACGCTGTACTGTCAAAGAAGGCTGAGGGAAAGTAGTGTTAAGACACTCCCTCTCTCCACTTTCCGCTCGTATTTCGAGTCAATGCGTGTTGCGTGGCCAACCTCAACGCACAGAGCGAGGGCAAAGAAAAATTGTTGTGTAAAAACTCCTTTCTCCACATTCCTCACACCTTACAACTCATCATCTCAGTTACGGTTATAAACTATTAAAATGTAATTTTATTTAATCAATCAGCTAAGTTAAGAAAACATTATATTTTTTTTATAATTTTCGGCATGGCGTTAAGTCCTAGTACTAAACACGCAACGTCATGAATTCCGGAAAGGAAAAATTGGACAACAAAGAGTCTTGACACTAGGTACTATCTTTCTACTATGTATATGCGGGATACAGCGTGAAATTGGAAAAGAAATATCATAATTTTGTAATTTATAGCGTACAAGCTATTTGTACATATCTATTAGTGCAACCTTGACATTTTTAGTGGTTGCGCAACCGAGCATGGGTACTGTAGTGTTTACAGCCTTACCTACAGGTGCGACGAACTGTCATATAAATAAAATTATTGCGCTACATCGACTCTTGCGCAAGTGTTGGGCGAAACATGAAATATATGTATGCTGACATATTATATTTTTAATATTTTATAAATATTTATTCACAAAATAAAATGAATTTGCCGTCTCTTCTTAATTTGCCTTGTCTACCGAGCTGATAGTAGCTTCATGAACGACTGACATTACTGACATAGTCAGTCATAGTGACATAGTCTTATTGAATAATTTTTTTTTTTTTAACTTCACTTTGTATCCTGCCAACATAGCAGGGTAGACCGAAGGAGGTTGGGTGTAGGTACCCAAGCTCCTTAACACTGGGGTGTTAAGATAGTTTGTGCCGATTAAGATACTTCTGTCCTTCTCTTTCCACTGAACAATTGCGTATGAGTGGTGGAACTCAACACCGTTACCAGAGCAAGAAAATTTAAATATTACCTAAATATTTAATTTCATAGAGTGGGAAGGGAATCCACAACCAGTTGTACACTTGTGCCAATGCGCCACAACTAGCCTCGTGTTACTGATTTATTTCAAATTCAAAACTAATTACATTTAAAGGCACGTTATATTACTTTTATAACAATCATAACATAATTTGCAAAGGAATTTCTCAGTTGAATTTCAATCGAGCCTTGCCTAATTTCGCAGAAGTAAATAATGTGTTTCGGTCGCCGTGGGAACTGAGAGCAGGTTGAGCAACAGCAGGTGTTTCGCCGGCATTTGTTGTAGTACTGTGATAAATGGCTAACTAAATTGAATTCAGATTATTTTGCTTATTTTAAAGTTTGAAGTATAATTTAGACGCGGCGGTTGTGAGTTTGAATAATTTTTACCGTAATATTTGTAGATTGATATATTTTAGAAACTAAATGTATTTGCCATTCGGAGGCTAGTCGTGGTGCTGAGTCACAGGACACCCAACTTGCAATACCTCCAGAATTCGGAGGAAAATAAGACAGGAAGTGTGTTAATGGGAACGGAGTGTCTTAACACTATGTTCCTAGGTTTTTAATTTTTGCCCCTCTCTCATCACAGTGTTAAGTACCACCAAACAAACACTCAATTCACATACAGTTGCCTAAGTTCTAAAACATGATATTATATTCGAACATTAAACTATCGTTTATAGTACGTAATTACAGGTACTAGACCCGTATCTTCAGAGCTAAAGTGTTGTGTTGTGTTTTTTTGGGGTGGGCACAAGTCTATTCTAGGGTTGGAACAGAACATCTAGTTCGAACGATTCCTACGTCCATAGTCATGCACTGAAATTGTAGATAAAAGCTAGTAGCTTTGAGTATTTCATTGAGTATCACATTAATAGCGGTGTCGATATCAACAGTCGCAATATAGAGGCGTAATTAGTTTCGGTTACTTAATAGAATAAAAAAATAGTTTTTAGGATAAAACACGGCGTTGGGTTCCGCCGCTAAATATTATACATAATATATGGTGGGGCAGAGTTTCGAAGACGTATGTGACCTGAATAGCTGACATTAGAGCCCAGATGAAACCACTTCTCGAGGATTTTCCCCATCCGGCCGTGCCGAATTGAGCAACTGGTCCGACTTGTAATAATTCATTTGATATCCTAAGGACTGTGTAAACCACTGATATCTATACTAATATTGTGAAGGTGAACTGTTTGTTTGGATGAACGCGCTAATCTCAGGAAGTACGGGTTCGTATTAAAAAAAAATATGGACTATACAAGTCCATTTGGAGGGTTATCGTCTCGTTGTAACCCATTGTATATATTTAGCATATGTCAAACACATGAGCGAATTAAGATATAAGAGGGGTTGAGGGGGAAGTAGTTGTACTGGAGTTTAGCTCTGAAGATATGTTCGTGTAAATGTGTTTTTTTTATTTTTCAGGGTAATTTTTTTGTTGTGTTGTGTGTGTTTTTGGGGTGGGCACAAGTCTATTCTAGGGTTGGAACGGAACATCTAGTTCGAACGATTCCTACGTCCATAGTCATGCACTGAAGTTGTAGATAAAAGCTAGTATGACATAATTTGAGTATTTCATTAATAGTGGTGTCGATATCAACAGTCGCCATATTGAGGCGTAATTACTTGATAGAATGCTTATATAAAAAAATAGTTTTTAGGATAAAACACGGCGTTGGGTTCCGCCGCTAAATATTATACATAATATATGGTGGGGCAGTTTCGAAGATATAGAAAATTGGGCGGTGCGTGGAGAACGGAAACCTTAACACTAGGTTCCATCTACCAACCCTGCTGCGGGATACAGTACATATATTTATTACTTTAAAACAAGCAAAATAAACTGAACATACACTAAAATGGTACAAAATGACAGGATATTTGGCAAGTGCAGCCGTCGTCAGCGCGGTGTTCTAGAATGTAGGGCTCGAGCAGGTGAAAGGGACAGCCCTAGACGGTAGATCGTTTTACGTGCGATATACACTTTAGTATACTCTATAGTTACCTTCAGTATACCTTAACGCCGCTTAACACAACCTCTTGATTAACTTTGCGTATGACTGTATGCGCAATGGTTGTGGGTTTGATTTTCGTTTGAATAATTAATTATTTTCATTTCCTCGCTTTTTTTTATGGAAAAGACAAGGCAAACGAGCGTTCGGGTCACCTGATAGTAAGTGATTACCGACGTCCACGACCCCGTGCAACACCAGAGGAGCTACAGGAGCGTTGCCGGCCTGTAAGGTGGGTTGGGCTCCGGAGCCCGGCATTACCTGATGCGAAACGCAGTGGCATAAAGCCAGTACTTAACGCCGGTTTTAAACGTCGGGGGTGGTAATGATCCGGTCGAATCTGCCCATGCGTGTTGCCATTGCTGGTGACGTGACTCTACCACACGTACTTTAGTCGACTCTTACGATACCACTAGTATCAGGATGACCCTATTCTAGGCCGGGATCACACGGCAAAAACAAGACAAAACGAGTTGAGTCCCGTCACTCAACACGCTCAACAGTCCTGTAAATTGGGTGATGCAAGGGAAACAGTGCCTTATCACTACATTTCCTCTGGCTATCCCGCCAAATGCGGGATACAGCGTGATTATAATAAAGGACTATCGATGGAGCTGTAGCTTAAATTTTCGCTAGAACATGTGAAATAACATCAAAGTGATACATTCACACATAGATGGAAATTTAATGACTATTTTAAGGTGCGAACGGCGTTGCAACACCACACGTCGATCAAGAGTAAAGGTCATTTGGAATTATAGTATTAGAGACGACGCGAAGTGCTTCACGCTGTTTACAATATTGGGCAATGTTTTGCTAAATTGGTTTGTTATTATATAATATTGATCTGTTGTGGCATGATTGGAATGTAATTGGTTGTGGGTGTGGGTTCGATTCTAATTCGGGCGAATGATTATATTTAAATTTATTTTCTTTTAACACTTGTGCGGATACAGCGCGGCGTTAAGTTCCGCCACTTAACATACAATGTCTCTAAAATGGTGTAATCTTGGTATATCACAAATTTAATATCGTTATCAAATCTTTGCATACTCCTTATACGCACTTTTTAGTTAGAATAGTTCTGGCTTCGATTTGCAGAACATTGGCCTATTCTCATTTTATGTTAGAAATTAAGATCATTTGATTAAATTACATAATAAATTTATTAATTATATATAGCGTCACTTAAATTTGGAGACTATTCGTCAGAACTATCTTTTCCGAAACGGTACCACCGTTTCTGAAAAGATAGTTCTGACGAATACGCTTTATTCGACTAAATTCGATAAAAAAAAAAAATTGAATTTGTATAGAATCCCTCAAATGGGATTACACCCATTACATAACGTTACGTTGAGGTCGGTCGTGGCGCAGAGGCACAAAGTGTGACTGCAAAACCGACTGGTTGTGGGTTCGATCCCCACTCTAAGAAGTGAAATATTTATTTACATTTATATGTTCATTTCTTCGCCCTGGTGTAGAGACAAAGCGCGGCGTTGAGTTCCGCCACTTAGCACACAATGCCTCCAAAATTCGATGAAAAGTGGGGAACGGAGTGTCTTAACACTAGGTTCCCTCTGCCTAACCTGCTGTGTGCGGGAAACAGCGTGAAGCTGATTTTAATAACGGTTACCAATGTCGTCTCGATGGCGCTAAAATGTTCAACTTATTTACCTTCCCAGGATCATTTCTCTTAGAAGGCTTAGTTTTTGTGGCAAATGACAGTAGATACATCAATCATTATGTTCGTGAAGTGATTTATGTAATGTTGTGTAGTCTCCCATGGCAACGGTGAAAAATTGTTGTACGCGGCTCTACTATATATATTTCTATACTAATATTGTAAAAAAGAAGAGTCTGCTTCACGCTGTATCCCGCACACAGCGGGGTAGAGAGGGAACCTAGTGTTAAGAAACGCCATTTGCCATTTATCGCCGAATTATGGAGGCTTTCCGTGTTGAGTAAGTATTCAACGCCGCGCTTTGCCTCGACACCAGAGCGAAGAAATGAAAATATTAATTTAATTAAATACTTTATTACGTCGAGTATAACCCACAAATCCACAACCGTCGCTTTACAATAACACCCTTGTGTCCCTGCGCCACGAGGGTTTTAATTGTTTGGTTGAATGCGCTAACCTCAGGAACTACAAGTTAATCTTCGTTGTAACCCACAGTACCTTCGTTAAGAGTTACCTCGGGCATTTACAACATGTCAAAAGTCTTACAATACTCTTAATTATTTCCTTTTTAATTACGGGGACGTAGCAGCAAGTGAATGCTAGTTTAATATATGTTTAGATGGATTGATAAGTTTTCTGTTAATTTTTTTCTTTATTCCGGTTTTTTGCGTGGTAGGCATAGAGAAAATAGAGATTAATCACTTTGGTCTTTAATTACCGTATGTTAAGATCTTTTTTAGCTTTACGCAATACTTTTAGCTTCACGCTGTTTCCCGCACGTAGCATATAACGAAACGGAAGTATATAAACTGAGGAACTTAATATTAAGGCACTCCGTTCCCCATTAAGACACTTTTGTAAACAACTTCTCGTCAAATTATTGAGTCTTTGCGTGTTGTGTGGCGGAACTCAACGCCACGATATATCTCGACCACCAGAACGAGGACAATGCTAAAGAATTAAAAAACTGTGCGGCGTAACTCCACGCCGCCGTATATCTACCAGAGCGGGGTATGAAAAAATATATTTAAATCTAATCATTCCCCTGATTGGACCCGAACCCACTACCGCATTGCATTCACAGTCCCCACTGCGCCACGACGGACGGACGCCCAAATGCCGTCATAAATAATGATAGCTCATTATTAGTAGGTATTTCGTAGTGTTTCGCCCGAGCGCCGCCCGCCGGGGTCAACCACCGACATTCAGCTTTCGATACAAACACAAATTATGTTAAAATTACCATAATATAAGCTTAATATGTTCGGAATGTTATCTATTTTCTGACTTTTTTATATTTCTTTTTTTTTTAAATAAAAAAAATAAAAAAAAAATCGTCGCGCTTAGCACAATCCTAGATTTTAGCTTTATGTTAAATTCCCCACATAGCGGGAAAAGTCAGAGGGAACCTAAGAGCCTAATGCTAATATGCTCCAGTGCCTATTAAGACACCCCCGGTCTCCCCTTTCCGCGGATTTCTGGAGGCATTGCGCGTTGAGTCGCGCTTACTACACCACGACTAGCCTAAACTAGATCTCTAAAACAAATTTGTTATCACATTACAAAACTTTCAATATAAAGTATTTACTGCGTTCCGTCGTACGGTAGCGGGTGTAGGCTCGCACGCAACAGGAGATTGCGTTACATTCGTTATAGTTTATAAGAAATGTGGTGAAATATGGTCTTGTAATACATATCTAATGTTCCTATAGCTCAATAGAATTTAGAATTTCCATTAGAAGGTAGTGGCTTCAAGTACAAAATAAAATTTAAGTTGCTTATCTTACCTCGTAACAAAAAAAACTGGCGAAATGTAGAGAATAGTGTCAAATTTTCTGTTTTACATGCTTTAAAAAAATCTGCTTCACGCTGTATCCCGCACACAGCAGGGTAGGCAGAGGGAACCTAGTGTTAAGACACTCCGTTCCCAACTTTATGCCGTATTCTGGAGGGATTGCGTGCTGAGTGGCGAAACTCAACGCCGCGCTTTGCCTCGACACCAGAAGAAATGAAGAAATGGAAATATAAATTTAAATAAGGATTTCATTTTCTCGAGGGAGGATCGAACCCACAACCAATCGATTTTACAGTCACACTTTGTGTCTTTGTATTATATTATAATATATATAATATATATTAGTATATATCTATATATCTATATATAGTATATATAATATATATATATAGAAAATTGTAATGTTGATTTAAAATTTCAATTAAACAAATTACTTTTAAATATTTCAATAAATATATCAAAAAAATAATTTAATTCCACAAATATTTATGGATTTAAATATTTTTCAAGAAAAAAAATCGTAAGGTTTTCGCTCTTGTAGATACGAGAAATCATTTTACTTTTCTTTTAAATATAACTCGCTGGTATAATTTATGCGTGACCGAATCTTCCACTCTCGCTGTAGAAACGGAAAGCGGGCCGTCGGCGGGTCGCAGGTGCTTTACCCTACTGTGTCGTTTGCTTTATATAAATATACTTGATGCGACCCGCAAAATTCCGAAAATTTTCTCATTTCGAGAAATTACCTTTCCTACACTAAGGACCTAAATTCCAAATTTCGGCGTTCTACACCGGGTAGTTTTAGCCAGTCAGTCTGTCGTCTCCAGTAATAAGGAGAGTTTTAAATACAGAATAAAATATTAAATAGACTAACTAAAGAGGAACCTAGTGTTGAGGACACTGTGTTCTTCACTTTCCGTTCAGATTCGAGACATTGAATTGAGTAATTGATTGATTAAGTGGCGGAACTCAACGACGCACTTTATTCTACCAGGGCGGTGAATAATTCATTCACGAACTTTCTAATGTAACCCACTGTATATACAAAAGTTTAGTAATTCTCAAATGACCATGACATAGACGACGCGGTAAAAGCTAGTATAATTTTAAATATATATTTTTTTTTTATTTTAGCTTCATTTCATACCATTATCACGCATATAGCAGGATAGGCAGAAGGAACCTAGGGTCTTAGTGTTAAGACGCTTCCGTTCTGCACTTTCAGCCGAATTCTGGAGGGATTGTGTTCTATTGTGGCCACGTTTTGTATCTTTACTAGAGCGAGATACAATACTAAAACATTAAATATTCCATTTCTCCGAGTGGGAATCGAACCCACAACCAGTTGCGTATAGTCGCATGCTCGTGGTCATGCGCCACGACCAGCCTCAAAATAAAAAAAACAAAGAATCAAAATAGATGCGCGGCGTTGAGTTCTGCCACTCAACAGGCAATGCCTCCAGAATTCTTAACACTAGGTTCCCTTCTGCCTAGAGGGTAGAGGTAGATGGAGCCTACCCTGCTGTGTGCGGGATACAGCGTGAAGCTGATTTTATTTTTATTAAAATAGATTATAATATGTAATTCGCAGATTTTTTTTTATCAATTAGTATTAAAAATCGAGAAATAATACGTTTGATAATGAAGAAGGTATCGAGTACGTATCGACAACAATAGAGGGCTTAACGGCAGATACACAACGCTTCGTTACATGCTTTTTGTTGTCGGATGAATGGACTGCAAAAAACTACTAAATGATTGGGAGTGACCATGAGTTTAGATATTAGTGTAATAAATTATAGTTAATTTTATTTGTTTTTTTGTTTGTGATTTTTTACGTAGTATTGATTATATATTTAAATTAGACAGAATCCATCAGATTAATTATTTTTATACTGTATTTAAAAAAATATAATATTTTTTTTAGGATAAAAGCTATCTATCCCAAAATAATTATTTTGTAAGTCTAGGTTGTGGGTTCTATTACCAATTGAGGAAATGATTCATTTTATATTTTCATTTCCATGCTCTGGTAACGAGGTAAAGCGGGGCATCAAGTTTGGTCACTCAACACGCAAAGCTTCCAGAACTTGACGGAGATTAGTGTTTAATGGAATCGAGAGTGTTTTAATACTTTCCAGGTCTCCTCTCTGCTATGTGCGGGATACAGCGTGAAGTTAAAAAAAGTATTAATTTTATAGTGTTTTATAAAAAACATTACTATTACCTTGAAAAGACAGATACACATTTAACCTGCGATTAGATTGTTCGTAATAGATAGTTAGTTATTTTGCGGTTTTAATATTCTTTACGTTTCCTAGGAAATACATGAACGAGTAATTTATATATAATTCCTTATTAAGAACTATGACAATAAAAAAAAATCAAAAGACCGTCGTGGCGCCGTGGTGCAGTGTAGCAATGTAATTGCGACGGTCGTAGGTGAGATTCTCATTTGACGAATGATAATCATTATTTTCATTCCCCATTCTGATAAACAAATAAGGCGTGGCGTAGATTTCGTGGTCATCCATGTTGCCAAGCATGGGAACGGAGTGCCTTAGCACTTAGAGTTTCCCAAGCCTGCCCTGGTTTTATAAGCGAGCTTTATAAGATACAGTGTGAAGCTATAAAAAAATGAACTAGATTTTTTTTTGCCTATACATTGTACTTTAAGGTTTGATTTCAACTCACTAACGCTTACATTTTAAATATTGTCATTTTCTCAACTACTTGAGGGACTCCTACTTTTACAAAATGACGATATTAATAAGCTAACAACATTTATCGTGTGTATACTTAAATGTGAGTGTTTTAACACTCCCTCTGTCCACCTCTGTGCCGGACACAGCGTGATACAGCGTGAAGCTAAAAAAAATAGAAAATAATAAATATCCACAAATATCTGAAATCAATGTCACGTAAGACGCGCGGCTTTCCCAGCCCGCGGCGGTCGACGACCCCCCTCCTTATTGTTTATCTTTTACAACCAACTATTATTGCTACTTCACTTTATTACTTAACGAAGTTTTCTTCGGTCAGCCAATAACTTAGGGTGAATTTATATATTTGTAGTATTTGTTTGACTGTAAACGCGTCGGTTGTGGGTTCGATTCCACTCGTTGGAATGAACTATTTTCAGTCTCTCGCCCTGGTAATAAGCCAATGGGCGTTTTGAAGATTTCTTATCTTATAAGAAAAATACAGATCTCTTACAGCGCTACTTTATTGTCTATATCATTTTGTCGGTATGTCTGTCAATACCATTTATGGAGTGGACGTAATATAAATATTTTCGTACAAAATGAGTGCGTACGGTAAAATTGCTGCTCAATTCTCGAGTCATTGCATGTTCAGTGGTGAAACTCAACGCCGCGCCTTGTCTTGTTATCAGAGCGTTAGAATGAAAAAAATTTACTCTCCTGAGCTTACATCGAACCCTACAACTATCACCATTACTGCCGTGGCGGCCTAACCTAATGATTTAAAAAAAAACGTATTATAATTTTCCACATACACATTTAATTCCCAACAAGCAATCATAGACTAATGAGCTTCATCTAGAAAGTTGGTATTGGAAAAAACTAAAAATGGGAAATAAAAGGTATGTTGGGATCGATTTCTACGCCGGCCGCCGGACATCACCATAACCGCCGTGCCGACCGTCCACTGACGACCTTTATTTATGTTTTATAGCGCGACCACTTGTTTTACGTCTTTAGAGTTTCTCTTGCGTAGTTTATTGGGGTAACTTTCGTACTTGTGAGACTTGATAGAGGAAATTATGTGTCGGGAAGGCTTTATTAATTTAATAGCCTGTTTTAGTTTTACGATGTTTGTTAATTCAAATTGATTTAAAGGAATGTAAAGAACTAAGTGCTACACCGTCCTTACACCCCATAAAGCAAAATTTACCAAGTACTTAAAGATACCTAATTTTATTTTAAAAAAATTGTGTTTTGTCTACAAATACTTTTATATCTATAATAATATTAAAAAGCTGAAGGGTGTGTTTGGTTGATCGCGCTAATCTCAGAACTTTCTAGGACAGATTAAAAAAATAGGCTTAATTACATCACCGCTACATTTCGATATCGGACACTGAGTTTGTGTTACGTGACATACATACATATCTCTTAGTTATTTCTAAATGGCTGGGCTTAAAAGCTAATATAATATAAGATAAGCAATTCTAAGTATATGTAGGTCATGTTCTCAGGTAACACGAAAAACCTCTGTCGCTCCGCATTCAATGGGCAATAAGTTTAAGGGAAAAGTAGTGTGGAGGCTGTTCTCTTCTGCGAATACTATGACACAAACAGGTTGTTATGTAATAGTTCAATGTTCAGCTTTTGATTTTGGACATAGAGTTAGAAAATATTTCTATTTTTTCTCCATTTTCAATGATACCGAGAAAATAATCAGCTTCACGCTGTATCCCGCACTATATCGCCATAAGGCAGAGGGTAACCTAGTGTTAAGACTACACCGTTCCCCACTGTTGGATTCTGGAGGCATTGCGTGTTGAGTGGCAGAACTCAACGCCGCGCTTTGCCTCGACACCAGAGTTTGGGGATCGAACTCACAAACCAGTCGGTTTTACAGTCACACTTTGTGTCGCTGCGCCACGACTGATCTCAAAATAAAATGAGAAAATAATGTGGACTCTTTTATCTGGTAACAATATTTTAGTAAATATTTAGTGTAGGTACATTCAAAATAAGACCATCGTAAATAATATTTGTATTTGAAATAATTTTGTTAAAATTTATTTGGGAGCACGGTAGCATCCTAGAACAAAAATATAATTTTAAAAGGATAAAAAAACCCATCTGTTTTGACTATAACTGGCAAGCCGCCAAATAACTTAAGATTATAAAATTTTCCTTTACCCTCTTCCGCCATGTACTGGAGATAAAGGTAAAAGAATATATATACATACCTTTATTATTATAAAACTTACCGTTTATTACAATGTTAATTGAATAGACTACAATTATACAGCGTGTTCTCTCTTATAGAAAGTTGTTTTCACATCATAAATCAGAAATTATCACTTAAATATGCCCTTTTATGGTCTTGGTCGCTTTATCTCAAATTCGTGTTTTGTTTTGCACGCTCAATTTAAGTGTAATTTAAAAAATATCTCTACATATTATGTATATAATTTAGATTTTAAGGCTTTCAACTCAACAGCGGCACAACCTCAGATAAAACGATGGTTTTGGGTTCGATTTCTTCTCTAGAGAATGATCTTTTTCCTAATCTCTATATATAATAAGACAGTAAAAATATTTTGTCTGTACATTTAGTAATTTTGACTGAAATGGATAGAGGGACACTTAAAAAGACTAATAGAAAGCAAAAAAATTTTTTTGAATTTCTTGTCTGTCTGTCTGTCTGTCTGTCTGTCGACATATTGTTGTCCGCATTTTTCTCTGAAACTACTGACCTGATTTACTTGAAATATTCACCAATTGCTTTGTTTTAATTCAACTTAGGTTCTAAAGTTTGGTTCATCAAAATCGGTTCATTAAAAAAAAAGTTATCGTCATTTGAATGAACA